>JACEFZ010002778.1:7500-12747 GCA_014155875.1 Cepaea nemoralis | reverse complement strand
GAACCCCAAAAGATGTTTGGGGTTCTTTTAAGGACCCCATGGGTTTTTGGGGGAAAGGTTTTTTAAATTTGGGGTTTTGGGAAGGCTGGTAGGCGACTAAGGCATGAGGGCGTTGGTAAAACGGGGTAGAGCAGGGGATGCTTTACGGGCTCTTTGATTTAAATAATTTCTGTCCTTGAGTATCTTTGGAGCTGCTGACAGTATCAAAGAGCCAGCTTCAAAGGGTTTGGAGCCATACAGAAAGCTGCCATGGGGGTTACTCCTGGGGTGCACAAACGACACCCCAAATGATTCATGAGGCATACCTGGCTACCAAAAATGTCAGAGGGGCATGATTTTTTCTGGCCAAATGGTACCTGAGAGTGCTGCAGATGGGATCACCCCCGCATGAACCAGGATAGGGTCAAGGGTCATAACTAAGACGAGGCAGGCCTGGATGACAAAGGCAAAAACTTTCTAAAATCAGGTTGTGATCTAGAGCCCAAATCAATCGTGAAAAAGGGGGTTGAATTTCCCGGAAGACATGACGCAAAACAACTGATCCAGAGTAACAAAAATCAAGGACATAGTCATCTACACCGATGGGTCAGTGGTGAGAAACAGACGTAGTGGTTTGGGGGTTTCATTGCAAAGGCAAATGGACGAGTCTTGAAAAAGGAGATCTGGCATTGAGACACGACATGAGAATGGAGGTGAAAGCAGTAACATCGGCATTCCTTGGTTAGAGGAGACCTCTGCAACACAATTTATTCTTATACGGACTCGAAAGTATGCTTAGTAAGGGGGGAGAAAAGAATGTTTCGGGGGAATGGCTACGTTGTTTAGAGGTAAAAGATTGTGAGAATTGTATGGATTTTTTGCCTGGCCATGCGGGGATGGGGGGGAATAAACAGACGATGGGCGGGCAGAGAAGCATCTTTTGGGGGTAGTTACCTATGGACAAGTTTTGGGGTGGTCGTGCGCTTGTCGGCCAGGTGTAAAGGCGGGGAACAGACTGGAACCCGTTGTAAAAAGGGAGGGGTTCTGGAAAATCAAAAAAATGAGAGGAAAGACTAGGAGAACTTTAGATCGATACGGTGGGAACGTTAGTAGTATGCTCGTCGCTTGGGTGTTGAACAGGGGACGGGAAAACGTAGAGAAGTCCCGAGTGCAGTGATGGCGGTTCTTAACTCAACTCAACTCAACTCCATGGGACAAAAATTTAGTAAAATAAGCCTTTTGGATGGTCATAAGTTCACACGGGAGCAAGAATATATTTATAGAGACATCGGCTTGGTCTCGACCGTAGGCACCATCAAAAAGGAAAGCACGGCAGATCCTACTTTACAGATGCCTAGAAAAAAATAATTCAACAACTCAAAAACCCCTATACATAAACGGGAAAACCACACCTGACCCAAAAAATGTAACCGTGTGAGATGGCGACCCTTTGGGCCCCCCACGTTTTTGGCATCGCACATGATGGTGATGATATGTTTGAAAGAGGTAAGATACAAAGACAGCTTATCACAAACCATTTTTTGGCACATCTCAAGAACGAAACTCTGAAACCCTTTGTGACAACTGGGCACATTTATGGAAAGTGAGATAGGAGGGAGACAGCGGTAAAAAATTCTCGTCACCTGTGTCATGGCAGGGAAAGTATCAACAATGCGTTGATCATCTGTTAGGTCGCAATTTTGAAGAAGCATGATCGCCCACCCAGTTGACAAGACACTTTATAGTGGTGACTTCATGTTGTTTGCCACAGTGGATAGATGTTTAGTGCTCTTACTTGCCAAGACAGACGTCCGTGTTCAATCCCACTAGTAGCAGGATTATGGTTTTTCAAACCAGTCCAGTTCTGGGGGTCGATCCAGCCTGATGTAGGAACTGGTCACCCCACTTCATTATGCAGTGGCCTACAAAGTGTGTTTTTTTAAATGACTGTGCAGTGTTTGAAAATATCGCCTGTCCAAGTTTTGATTTACCTATTATATTGCATGAACTTTACAGAGGGTGAATACAAAACTTGCACCAGCAATATTTTCAAACACTGCACAGTCGATAAAAATACACCCTATATGTTAAAGGGGTAACATTTCACAAACCATACATGTTTCTTGGCGATTTCATAAGTATGCTAATGTAGATCGAGAAGGGCTGGGCCATAAAGGGAATGGCTTGAATCTCTGAGGAGATAAAGATGACTAATATCTGCCTAATGTTTGTGCCAGGGTATGCGGATGTAAGAGGAAACCAACGTGCAGATAGTCTTACGGCTAGTTGGTGTAGGATGCGGAAGAGCAATGGGTCAGGCTGCCCTCCTGAACGCCCCCAGGGAGGCAGGACGAGTAAATGACCCAAGGGTTTGGTTGTAATTCTGCAACTTTGACAAGCCTGCACGGACATTTAGCCAACAGTTCAAGCTAGTTGGAGTGCCATGTGGGAAGGCAAAGAAGAATTGTCAACCAACAGAAAAATTTGGTGTCATCCGAGGCTACACGCTGATGGAGATACTGATGAGAGTTCGGAGCTCTTATACAAGATGTAAAATGAGGACGATCTATTGGATAACTTCACAAACCAAGGCCAAGCAAATAGAAAAACAACCTGATGTGCCTGTTACATACCATCAAAAGAAAAGAATGATCAAATCAACAAAAGCAGCCACCAACACCAGTTTAAGACGATTACCACTTTATGCACAGACCAGAACAAATCATTTTTCTGCGCCCAGAACATGACACAATAGATTACGCAACTTACGCTGGTACCTTGCCATCTTGACAGAGGTTAACGCGCTCATCTATGAACACTCAGATAGCCCCGAAGTGCTCATCTATACAGATGGATCTGTTGTAAAGCAGCAGAGAAGTGCGGGGCATTTACAGCCCGTTCAGCGGGCCAAAACCGTTCAAGAATCCAGTGGTGCCCACTCTATGGCCACGAGCAGCATGACGTTTGGAGGGATGGCAGTTACACAGCTTTCATATGGATGGAATCACAGCTTTATACAAACGTGTGTGTACTAAGTGATTCATGAGCATGATTCAGAAGGTCGAAGCTGGATCTGTACGTAGACAGTGGACTGAATCGCTGCGGAAGTGTGTTGTTCGTAAAGTAACCTTCATTTCGTTTCCCGGGACATGCGGGAGTCGAGGGAAATGAACGAGCTGACAAACTGGCTGGCTCTGCACCCCCTGTAGATGGCCAGCCATGGATCGTGCCGAGGGTTTTTAAAAGTCCTCAAAGATTTGGCGGAACAGAGGATTTTGACGTCAGTGATTCCACATCGCTGTCCAGGATGAAGGACCGGGAGTAAGAATCGGCACGCCAGACGCGAGATGTACATCGGGAAAACAAGTGGGCCTCGTCAACCAACACAGAACTGGGACTATTTAGCCACCGGACGCTGATGGGATATGCTGCGGGGAGGATCTGAGCACCTATGGACATGTCCGGAGTGCAACGAAGATACCCAACTGATAACTGATAACCTGACAGACGTTAGTTATTGGGCTTAAAAATGGCATAATAACCTCTCCATAGGACATAGCTTGGGCTGAATTGTGTTCATGAAGCATGATCCCTCTCTCGGCCTGCCTAGTTTACTCCAAATGAAAGATAACACCAATACATCCCGAACAATTCAAGCTGCAGAAGCTGCTGGATCAGTAAAGCAATGCTCTGTCTGCCTGCCGGAGCCTCAATCCTATATCAGCTGCCGACCAAGGCTTAGGGCCTGATCTGCACTTCAATGCCATTTAGTCTTTGAGGTACATTTCCTCGCATCAGGATAAAGCTAGTACCCTCCCAGTTGCGCTCCTCCACCCGAAGCCATTGGCACAATGTCGGGTGTCGGGATTGGTGAGCGTTGCCCAAAATTCTACGCTAACAGAAAGCACGTAGTACCGTCTATTGTTATACGTTAGCTCAGTCGTATCTGGCAAAGTCCTGTCACCAATGAGAAAACAGTGGAAGATAAAATATGTGGACCACAATAGTCAACTAAAAAAGACAGCGAAGTTCACACAAGAGATAACATTGCAGATATGGAGAAAAAAAAAAGAACCAAGGGCTGATCTATCACGGAGCTTCCCCGCACTCTTTCAGCGATTAATGTTCGCCTCAACATGACTTAGTGTTGCCTAGGCACTTGATGCCAAACAAAAAGTCGTTTCATCAAAGAAGGATGTTTAAAAAATTGCATGGCTTCCTGGCCAACCGAGCCTACAATGGCAACAGGAAATGTTCTGGGAACTAAGACGGTCCGTGTAACAATGACCACACCACCCATCGAGTGTCGATTGATTTATAAAAATTGGGGGCCCGAACCACATACCCACTATGTCCCAAAGTGTATACAAATGGCCGCTAATTACTTTTTACTTCACCTTTTCCCAAACCTGAAAGGTTCGTTGCTGCAAGCACCGTCTGTTTCCATTTCTCTCTATCCCCAATCGTGTCGCTCCAGTTCAACATTGAGTTCTTTTAGATTCAGTTCCACGCTATCTTAATATTATTCATAGATGTCCTCTTCTGATCTTGTAGCCTAGATATGTTCAGTTTGTGCTTCCAGATCAATGTTCCTAGAGGTGTTCAGTTTGTGCTTCCAGGTCATGTTCCTAGATGTGTTCAGTTTGTGCTTCCAGGTCAATGTTCCTAGATGTGTTCAGTTTGTGCTTCCAGATCAATTTCCTAGATATGTTCAGTTTTTTGCTTCCAGATCAGTGTTCCTAGATATGTTCAGTTTGTGCCTCCAGATCAATGTTCCTAGATGTGTTCAGTTTGTGCTTCCAGATCATGTTTTCCCAGATATGTTCAGTTTGTGCTTCCAGATCAATGTTCCTAGATATGTTTTAGTTTGTGCTTCCAGATCAATGTTCCTAGATGTGTTTTAGTTTGTGCTTCCAGATCAATGTTCCTAGATGTGTTCAGTTGTGCTTCCAGGTCAATGTTCCTAGATATGTTCAGTTTGTGCTTCCAGGTCAATGTTCCTAGATATGTTCAGTTTGTGCTTCCAGATCAATGTTCCTAGATGTGTTCAGTTTGTGCTTCCAGAAACAATGTTCCTAGATGTGTTCAATTTGTGCTTCCAGGTCAATGTTCCTAGATATGTTCAGTTTGTGCTTCCAATCAATGTTCTAGAGTGTTCAGTTTGTGCTTCCCGATCAATGTTCCTAGATGTGTTCAGTTTGTGCTTCCAGGGCATGTTCCTAGATATGTTCAGTTTGTGCTTCCAGGTCAATGTTCCAGATATGTTCA
>JACEFZ010002778.1:0-2500 GCA_014155875.1 Cepaea nemoralis | reverse complement strand
TAGAGAGAGTCTGTCTATCTGAAAGTCTTAGATTCGGAGTCTATAAAGTTCGGTTCAGCTAGAGACTGTTTATCTTACAGTTTTAGATTCCAAATCTCTGCAACGCCCTGTTCTAAGGAAAGCCTATTTTTCTTAAAGTCTGATTCCAGTCTCTACAACGTCCAGTTCTAGAGACTGAGTCGTTTAACCTCCAGTCCTAGATTTGAAATCTCTAGAACCGATTCTATCTGTTTTACAGTTTTAGAGACCGAGCCTGCTTATTCTACAGCCCTAGAGACTGGACTGAACCGTTGTTTTTGACAGTTCTAGTAACTGAGCCGTTTAATCTGCAGTCCTAGAGGCTGAGCCTGTTTGTTTTATAGTTTCATGAGACTAAGCCTTTTAACCTCCAGTCCTAGAGACCTAGCCTGTTTATTTTACAGTCCTTGAACTGACCCTGATTAACCTCCAGTCCTAGAGACAGAGTCTGTTTATGTTACAGTCCTTGAGACTGTGCATTTTTATTTTACAGTCCTTGAGACTGAGCCTGTTTATGTTACAGTCCTTGAGACTGAGCCTGTTTATGTTCAGTCCTTGAACTGAGCCTGTTTTATGTTACAGTCCTTGAGACTGAGCCTGTTTATGTTACAGTCCTTGAGACTGAGCCTGTGTTGTTACAGTCCTTGAGACTGAGCCTGTTTTTTTTAAACAGTCCTTGAGACTGACCCTGGTTTATTTTTACAGTCCTTGAGACTGAGCCTGTTTATGTTACAGTCCTTGAACTGAGCCTGATTAACCTCCAGTCCTAGAGATTGAGTCTGTTTTTATACAGTCCTAGATTCCAAGTCTCTAAAACGTCCGGTTCTAGAGACTGAACTGTTTTTTTTTACAGCCCTTGAGACTTAGCCTGTTTATTTTACAGTTCTAGAGACTGAGCCTGTTTAATTTTACAGTCCTGAGACTGAGCCTGTTTATTTTACAGTTCTAGAGACTGAGCCTGTTTATTTTACAGTTCTAGAGACTGAGCCGTTTAACCTCAAGTCCTGGACTGATCCTGTTTATTTTACATTTTGTGAGAGAACTGAGCCTGTTTATTTTACAGTTCTAGAAACTGAGCCTGTTTATTACATTTCTAGAGATCGATTTTTTAAGCTCCAGTTCTAGAGACAAAGATGAAACTCATTATATATGACGGCTGTTAAATTTTTCCCACATCATTATCGTCACTAATTTCATTTAAATATAAAAGAGCATATCTGAGAATGAATACATACCTCATATGCTCGTTAATATGAAAATCGAAGTCCTGGGGTGATGTATGGCTGGAGTCGCATTCTTTTAAACATATCTATTTGTTCATCTGGATTCATGATAGACATGTCTAGCGAGTTATATCTCAAGGGATCTAGCAGGCAGAATGGCTATGGAAAAGGGTAGCCTTTTGCAAAATGGGAAACATACTGACCAATAAAAAGACGTTACTGCAACGAGATAAAGAGTGATGAAATGCTACATGGAACCTGCACGTTTGTATGAAGTGAACATGGTCAATGAACGACAAGCCGAAAAAAAAACATCTGTGGGCGGTGGAAATGTGGTTCTGATGCTGATGAAAATGCAAAGAATACCAGGGACAGATAGAAAAACTAATGAAAAATTCTACAAGAAGCATATGAAAGCCGCAAACTGATAGAGAAATTAGACGTAAAACAGTCAACATTTTTGGGGGAAGTTTTGAGAAGAAATAAACTTGAGAAAATTTGGGGGACAATTAGCAAGATAGAGGGGTAAGAAAAAAGGGAAAGGCAGAGAAGTAAATTCTGGTGGCTTGGCCATCTGGCATAGTCGAGACAAGAACACGAAGATGATCCACGACTCTGGTGATTGTGTGAGATGGCAAAACATGACCGCCTTCGCTTGTAAGCATGTACATATTTTTCAATATTTGTTTATTATTTGATAACAGCTGTCATCCTTACATAATCATATAACGGATGAAAACAGCCAATGGGAAAGGGGGAAAGATGTGGTTCCCGAGGGGGAAAAGCCATGGGGGGACAGAAACAAGAATGAGGCAGTCCTCCAAGAAACAGATGAAAACCGTAAATTGATTTTGAGAAAGACGTAGAAATAACAATTTGTGGGCACATTATGAAGAGAAATAACTAGAAAACATAGTGACAACTGGCAAAAACTGATGGGAAGATGGGAAAGAGCAAGTGGAGAAGAGAAGAACACAGAGTTATCTAAGACTGGTGATCATATGCGATGGCTTCCCTGACTGCCCACGCTTTTCGCCACGGCACATGATGATGATGAGCATCCCCTGTAATGATTTGGTCTAGACAGGAAAACGTTGCATTTATCCAACTGTCTTTCCTTAATGTTAACATTCGTCATTAAGTTATTTGACATTAACATTAGTTTGTTTTACTAGCATTTATTTCGCTCCAAATATTTTAACTTTTGTCTCAATTTTGGAAAAAAACAAGTTTGTAAGTGTGGATTTTTTTTACATTTT
>JACEFZ010002777.1:85000-112527 GCA_014155875.1 Cepaea nemoralis | reverse complement strand
CCCCCCCCTCGAGTCGCCAGTGGCTTCGCCACAACAAGGTAAGTAACTGTCGAATTGATGACAATTTTCCTGTGCAATTTCTGTTATCTCCCATTTACTTCAGCACATGCAGTATAGAGACAAGAGAAGTCTTACAGACATGACGCAAAAAAACCTTCGCCCCAAAAAGACAGACACAAGCACACATCGCAACCATAGCAACTTGCCGAACATAGTTTTGCAGAACAAAGGACTTTATTGTGAAAGAAGTGTCGCATTATGTTTGTGTTATATGTTCGACAGCTGTATGTTGCTGCACCCTACTAGACCACATCAGGAAGCTGTATTCTGTCAAGCCATTCAACAATTGTGTATGGTTGTTTTTTGTTGATTGTTGTTGTTGTAGTTATTGTGTGGGAGCCTCCGTGGCCAATGGTTACGTTCCCTGCCTCACGCTGCGAAGGTCGATGGTTCGATTCCGGCCTACCTCGTTCGGTTCAGTAGTACAATTTTCTTGGAGAGTATTTGGGGTCACGCTCAACTACGGAGTTAGTTATTTGGGGACGCTTTCGGCAAGCCACCGTGCGGAAAGAAACAGAACCAATGGGATAAACCCTGGTGCAATTAAATCGAAACAATGGGAAAAACCCTGGTGCAATGAAACCGACCAAGGGGAAAAACCCTGGTGCAATGAAGTAGATTATCTAGCTTTTAAACTCTTTTCCTAAGGTATGGTATTTAAAAATATTGCCTTGTAATCTCTGTTGTCATTTGTGTGGTAAATATGTCCATGCGCTGAGTGAACGTGTCTAGTGCCGCTGTGACTGTTGGACATGTATAGTGAAGGTGTTCTTCTGTTTCCTGTATGTTTTGTCACACACTTAACATGGTGTTATTTGTTTGCACGTGTGTTTGTCTTTCTGTCGTGGGTGTCTGTGAGACATTTCTCTGACCTTTGGTATGACGAGGGTGTATATGAATAATTTCTCTGACCTTGGATGTGACTTAGGTGTCTGTAAGTAATTTATCTGGCCTTGAGGGGATGTGGGTTCTATGAGTAATTTCTCTGGTGATGTTGGTGTCTATGAGTAATTTCTCTAGTGATGTTGGTGTCTATGAGTAATTCTATGGTGATGTTGGTGTCTATGAGTAATTTCTCTGGTGATGTTGGTGTCTATGATAATTTCTCTGGTGATGTTTGGGGTCTATGAGTAATTTCTCTGGGGATGTTGGTGTCTATGAGTAATTTCTCTGGTGATGTGGGTGTCTATGAGTAAATTCTCTGGTGGTGTGGGTGTCTATGAGTAATTTCTCTGGTGATGTCGGTGTCTATGAGTAATTTCTCTGGTGATATGGGTGCCTATGAGTAATTTCTATGGTGATGTTGGTGTCTATGAGTAATTTCTCTGGTGATGTTTGTGTCTATGAGTAATTTCTCTGGTGATGATTGGTGTCTATGAGTAATTTCTCTGATGATGTTGGTGTCTATGAGTACTTTCTCTGGTGATGTGGTGTCTATCAGTAATTTCTCTGGTGATGTGGGTGTCTATGAGTAACTTCCCTGGTGATGTTGGTGTCTATGAGTAATTTTTCTGGTGATGTGGGTGTCTGTAAGTAATTTCTCTGGTGATGTGGGTGTCTGTAAGTAATTTCTCTGGTGATGTGGGTGTCTGTAAGTAATTTCTCTGGTGATGTGGGTGTCTATGAGTAATTTCTCTGGTGATGTTGGTATCTATGAGTAATTTCTCTGGTGATGTGGGTGCCTATGAGTAATTTCTCTGGTCATGTGGGTGTCTGTAATTAATTTCTCTGGTGATGTGGGTGTCTTAAGTAATTTCTCTGGTGATGTGGGTGTCTATGAGCAATTTCTCTGGTGATGTTTGTGTCTATGAGTAATTTCTCTGGTGATGTGGGTGCCTATGAGTAATTTCCCTGGTCATGTGGGTTGTCTGTAAGTAATTTCTCCTTCTGATGTGGGTTGTCTCTGAGTAATTTCTCTGGTGATGTGGGTGTCTATGAGTAATTTCTCTGATGATGTGGGTGTCTATGAGTAATGTCTCTGGTGATGTGGGTGTCTATGAGTAATTTCTCTGGTGATGATGGTGTCTATGAGTAATTTCTCTGGTGATGTTGTTGTCTATGAGTAATTTCTCTGGTGATATGGGTATCTATGAGTAATTTCTCTGGTGATGGGGTGCCTATGAGTAATGTCTCCCTGGTCATGTGGGTGTCTGTAAGTAATTCTCTTTTGATGTGGGTGTCTATGAGTAATTTCTCTGGTGATGTGGGTGTCTATGAGTAATTTCTCTGGTGATGTGGGTTGTCTATGAGTAATGTCTCTGGTGATGTGGGTGTCTATGAGTAATTTCTCTGGTGATGATGGTGTCTATGAGTAATTTCTCTCTGGTGATGTTGGTTTTTCTATGAAGTAATTTCTCTGGTGATATGGGTATCTATGAGTAATTTCTCTGGTGATGTGGGTGCCTATGAGTAATTTCCCTGGTCATGTGGGTGTCTGTAAGTAATTTCTCTTCTGATGTGGGTGTCTATGAGTAATTTCTCTGGTGATGTGGGTGTCTATGAGTAATTTCTCTGGTGATGTGGGTGTCTATGAGTAATGTCTCTGGTGATGTGGGTGTCTATGAGTAATTTCTCTGGTGATGATGGTGTCTATGAGTAATTTCTCTGGTGATGTTGTTGTCTATGAGTAATTTCTCTGGTGATATGGGTATCTATGAGTAATTGCTCTGGTGATGTGGGTGTCTATGAGTACAATTTCTCCTGGTGATGTGGGTGTCTTTAAGTAATTTCTCTGGTGATGTGGGTGTCTATGAGTAATTTCTCTGGGGATGTGGGTGTCTATGAGTAATTTCTCTGGGGATGTGGATGTCTATGAGTAATTTCTCTGGTGATGTGGGTGTCTGTAAGTAATTTCTCTGGTGATGTTGGTGGCTATGAGTAATTTCTCTGGTGATGTGGGTGTCTGTAAGTAATTTCTCTGGTGATGTGGGTGTCTGTAAGTAATTTCTCTGGTGATGTGGGTGTCTGTAAGTAATATCTCTGGTGATGTGGGTGTCTGTAAGTAATATCTCTGGTGATGTGGGTGTCTGTAAGTAATTTCTCTGGTGATGTGGGTGTCTGTAAGTAATTTCTCTGGTGATGTGGGTGTCTGTAAGTAATTTCTCTGGTGATGTGGGTGTTTATGAGTAATTTCTCTGGTGATGTTGGTGTCTATGAGTAATTTCTCTGGTGATGTTGGTGTCTATGAGTAATTTCTCTGGTGATGTGGGTGTCTATGAGTAATTTCTCTGGTGATGTGGGTGTCTATGAGTAATTTCTCTGGTGATGTGGGTGTCTGTAAGTAATTTCTCTGGTGATGGGGGTGTCTATGAGTAATTTTTCTGGTGATGTGGGTGTCTATGAGTAATTTCTCTGGTGATGTGGGTGTCTATGAGTAATTTCTCTGGTGATGTGGGTGTCTTTGAGTAATTTCTCTGGTGATGTTGGTGTCTATGAGTAATTTCTCTGGTGATGTGGGTGCCTGTAAGTAATTTCTCTGGTGATGTGGGTGTCTATGAGTAATTTCTCTGGTGATGTGCGTGTCTATGAGTAATTCCTCTGGTGATGTGGGTGTCTATGTGTAATTTCTCTGGTGATGATGGTGTCTATGAGTAATTTCTCTAGTGATGTTGGTGTCTATGAGTAATTTCTCTGGTGATGTTGGTGACTATGAGAAATTTCTCTGGTGATGATGGTGTCTATGAGAAATTTCTCTGATGATGTTGGTGTCTATGAGTAATTTCTCTGGTGATGATGGTTCTATGAGTAATTTCTCTGGTGATGTGGGTGTCTGTCAGTAATTTCTCTGGTGATGTGGGTGTCTATGAGTAATTTCTCTGATGATGTGGGTGTCTGTAAGTAATTTCTCTGGTGATGTGGGTGTCTGTAAGTAATTTCTCTGGTGATGTGGGTGTCTGTAAGTAATTTCTCTGGTGATGTGGGCGTCTATGAGTAATTTCTCTGGTGATATGGGTGTCTGTAAGTAATTTCTCTGGTGATGTGGGTGACTATGAGTAATTTCTCTGGTGATGTGGGTGTCTGTAAGTAATTTCTCTGGTGATGTGGGTGTCTGTAAGTAATTTCTCTGGTGATGTGGGTGTCTGCAAGTAATATCTCTGGTGATGTGGTTGTCTGTAAGTAATTTCTCTGGTGATGTGGGTGTCTGTAAGTAATTTCTCTGGTGATGTGGGTGTCTGTAAGTAATTTCTCTGGTGATGTTGATGTCTATGAGTAATTTCTCTGGTGATGTTGGTTTCTAAGATTAACTTGTCTGATCTTGATTGTGATGACTGAGTATACATACATACATACATACATATATACATACATACATACATACATACATACATACATACATACATACATACATACATACATACATACATACATACATACATATGTCACGGGCGGTCATGTTTTGCAATCTCACTCGATCACCAGAGTCGTTTATCAGCTCCGTGTTTCTTTCTCGACCGTGGCATGTGGCCAAGCTGTCCAGGTATTTTTTCTTTGTCTTTCCCTTGGTCTCTTCCCTTCGATCTTGCCAGTTGTCACCAAGTTCTCCAATTCATTTCTTCTCATAACATGCCCAAAAAATGTTGACTGTCTTATATCTAATGACTCTAATCAGTTTTCGATCTTCATTTGTTTCTTGAAGGACTTGTTCATTGGTTTTCCTGTCTGTCCATGGTATTCTTTGCATTTTCCTCAGAAACCACATTTCCACAGCCATCAGATGTTTTCCAGCTTGTTTGCTCATTATCCACGCTTCACATCCATATAAAAGTACAGGTTCTATGTAGCATTCCACACTCTTTTTCTCGTTTCAATTGATATCTTTCTAATGGTCAGTAGGTTTTTCATCTTGCAAAAGGCTACCTTCGCAATGGTAATTCTATTTCCTATCTCTTCAAGGCATCTCCCATCAGATGTTATGACCGTTCCTTGATAATTGTACCGATTCACTTGTTTAAGAATATGCCCATTTACTTGTATATTACATTGTGGTATTTCTTTCTTCCCAGTGACGACCATAATCTGTGTCTTCTTACAATTCAATTCTAAACCTAGTTGTTCACTGTGTGAACATACATACAAACGCACACACATATTCTCTCTGTATGGGGATACGGTTCCAGCTTCATATTGATATCACACCCGACGCCTTTACGTCCAGGATGTTCGCTGGTACCCATTTTCAGGCCGTGTCGACCTGGGGGAGTGGCATATTGGTTTTACAACCCCTCCCCCTTCCTGGATGGGAATTCGAAGACATATCCACCTGGTCGGTTAGCTAGCGGGCTGCCCACTGCGCCATCTGTCCTCCATGTTACAAGATAGTTGGATGTCATTAAGAGGACGTGGCAATCAACCTCAACATTCATTGGCTGTTTGTAATTTACTTTGCAATTTTACTTTCAGTAGTTTGCCAGTGATTTCTGACCGACCCACGTCACATACTACCAAAATCAAAGCTCAACTGTTTGCTTTCAGACCTCCCGATGCAGATTTGGAACCATCTACCCCAGTAGTTCTCAATCTTTTTTGGCCCATAACCCCCTTCACCATATTTTCAGAACGTCATTCCCCCCTTTCGTATTTCCACCCTAAAAATCCCCCGCCCCGCCCCTACACAGTATACGTAATAATGGAAGCAAAATTTAATAGCACAAAGTAAAACAAGCCTAGACGTCTACATAAAACAATATTTGCGGTCTACTTACGTTATAAAATGAATTTCAGAAGGGTGAGACGTACAGAACCATAAAGCATGAAGGGAAAAACAATATCTAGTAATCGGTTCTTGTATTAACGCGATCTTGAAATAATCTTAATTCCCCACCGGTTGAGAACCACTGATCTACCAGGTGTGTCGGAGAATTTGAACCAGTGACCAGGTAGTCCGGAGAATTGTGAACCCGTGACCAGGTGTGTTGGAGAATTGTGAACCCGTGACCAGGTATGTCGGAGAATTGTGAACCAGTGACCAAGTGTGTTGGAGAATTGTGAACCCGTGACCCGGTGTGTCGGAGAATTGTGAACCTGTGACCCGGTGTGTCGGAGAATTGTGAACCCGTGACCAAGTGTGTCGGAGAATTGTGAACCCGTGACCAGGTGTGTCGGAGAATTGTGAACCCGTGACCAAGTGTGTCGGAGAATTGTGAACCCGTGACCAAGTGTGTCGGAGAATTGTGAACCCATGACTCGATTCGTCTGGGAATTGTGAACCCGTGACCCGGTGTGTCGGAGAATTGTGAACCCTTGACCAAGTGTGTCGGAGAATTGTGAACCCGTGACCAGGTATGTCGGAGAATTGTGAACCCGTGACCAAGTGTGTCGGAGAATCGTGAACCCGTGACCAAGTGTGTCGGAGAATTGTGAACCCATGACTCGATTCGTCTGGGAATTGTGAACCCGTGACCCGGTGTGTCGGGGAATTGTGAACCCGTGACCAAGTGTGTCGGAGAATTGTGAACCCGTGACCAGGTATGTCGGAGAATTGTGAACCCGTGACCAAGTGTGTCGGAGAATTGTGAACCCGTGACCCGGTGTGTCGGAGAATTGTGAACCCATGACTCGATTCGTCTGGGAATTGTGAACCCGTGACCCGGTGTGTCGGGGAACTGTGAACCCGTGACCCTATGTGTCGGAGAATTTTACAACCGCATTCACTAACCCCTCCCTCAGAGACAATCATCATCAAGTGCCGACTGGCGAAGGCGTTCACGACTCTCCATAGATCTCGATCTTCGGTGTTCTGGATCAACTCTGCTGTCGATATGCCTCCATGCCACCTTCTTAGTCCATCCAGCATAATTTCTCTTGGTTTGCCCCTGCCTCTCTTCCCCTTGATTTTTCCAGTTGTCACAATGTTCTCCAATGCATCTCTTCGTATCACATGACCAAAGAAAGCTGTTTGTCTCAGCTTTATTGCTGTATATAAAGAAGTACCACAAGGCGCGTCCGCCGGGTGGTGGAAAGTGGAGTTTCCTCTAGATATTTTGTCTAGTGGTTAGCTGTGAATACGTTGAATAAGTAGCCGTGGAACAACACAGCCGTTTACCAACACAGCCGATTACCACTGAGAGGATGCGAGTTAGTTTGTAGGGCAGCTGTCTCTAAAAAATACCCCAAAACTCGATGAAGTGGTCATCGGCGGGTAAGAGGCGCCACATATAACCCTAGACAAAGGCTAGTGAAGTCTACCATTCACAAACCGGCGGAAGGCAGGTGGAAACCAACGCTGTATTTTTCCCCAAGATAATAATGCTTTGATATAATATTAACTAAAGCAATTGAACATTGCCGGTGAAGATCTGCGAATAACAACGAACATATATAGGCAGCACACAGCAGCCATAAGAATCAACAACCTTGTACGAACATTTAAGTATATAAAGAAGGGCGTCAGACAAGGTTGTGTATTGTCTTCTGATTTGTTCTCATTGTACAGTGAATATATAATGAGATCTACAGAAAACATGTCAGGGATCCTGGTTGGTGGACATAATATAAATAACTTACGTTATGCTGATGAGACTGTCGTGATAGCAACAGGTCAGAAGGATCTACAGGAAATGATAGATACAGTGGTTGTAGAAAGTTAACAAAATGGGCCTTAGTTTGAATAAGAGAAAGACAGAAGTCGTGGTGATATCAAAGAAGCAGATTGTGTCATCAGTCTTTTGGATATATTTTTGGTTTTGCCCTCGCTCCATTTGAACTCAAGCGAAGTCCATGCTACTATTTCTAAAAAAATGTCGCTTAAAAGTCGACAGGGTCGACTTCATTGCACCGGGTTTTCATCCCATATGGCTCGGTCTCTTTCTGCAGCACGGAAAGCGTCGCGCAAAGCACGATCTCCGTAGCTCTAGCGACGACCCACGGGAGTCTCCGAAAAATTTAACTCGTGAACCGGAGGAAGCGGCCCGGAATCGAACCCACAACCTTCGGAGCCCGAGTTAATCGGTTTGACCACTTCGCTACGGAGACTAAATATAGCAAGATATCTCAAAACAGTACAAAAAGAAAACAGGGATGTACGACTTCCGTGAAAAAGTGCTAGATAATAAAGACGGTCAAAAAACCTTACAGCAGCTACTTCTTCTAGAGCACTGGACTGATCTTTGCTCGTGAATTAGCTTTCCCTATTATCATTGTCCCTTTCCATCAGGCGAAGCCACTCCGACTTCTGAGGTACTTGTAATTTACGTCACAAATGCTAATTTAACAATTTTCTTTCAATGTGAATGTAACATGCACATTAGATAATTGATGTACGAAAGATAAGTGGTCGGAAGGGCGGAAAATAAGGCCGGCCTACGTGCCCAATTTGTGACTCTTTAAACATAAAGTTCGTTCTGTTGTTCGTTCCCAAGTCAAGGACGAGAAGTCAACAGTGCAGGTTTCGAAAGAGGGTGTAGGAGTGCCCTCCCCATTAGTGCCAACTACTAGAAAAATGAGCACGTGTTTGAACTACGCTTGAGTTCACAGCGAGCGAGCAATAACCACAACAATCCAGTCACACGGCATTTTATTTTTAATGTTGCATGTCCCTTACAGGACATTGCAGTCAACACCAGCATTTTTCAACTGCCGTTGATTTACTAGGCAAGATTACGCTCAGTAGTTTGCCATTGCTTTCTGAGCGACCGGCTCACACATCCCCGTAAGTAACCAAAGCGGCGAGAACCGCTACCGAATCTCGCGCAGCTGCATTACTCATGAGAATATAGGGATTACGGAGAAATATGTTAACACCTACGCCAGGGAGACCGTCCACACGGCATTAAGCTGGACAAAAGCAACACGCGGGTAGCCAAAGAAGGATAATCAACCAACACAGAACTCGAGTCGCCAGTGGCTTCGCCACAACAAGGTAAGTAACTGTCGAATTGATGACAATTTTCCTGTGCAATTTCTGTTATCTCCCATTTACTTCAGCACATGCAGTATAGAGACAAGAGAAGTCTTACAGACATGACGCAAATAAACCTTCGCACCAAAAGACAGACACAAGCACACATCGCAACCATAGCAACTTGCTGAACATAGTTTTGCAGAACAAAGGACTTTATTGTGAAAGAAGTGTCGCATTATGTTTGTGTTATATGTTCGACAGCTGTATGTTGCTGCACCCCTACTAGACCACATCAGGAAGCTGTATTCTGTCAAGCCATTCAACAATTGTGTATGGTTGTTTTTTGTTGATTGTTGTTGTTGTAGTTATTGTGTGGGAGCCTCCGTGGCCAAATGGTTACGTTCCCTGCCTCACGCTGCGAAGGTCGATGGTTCGATTCCGGCCTACCTCGTTCGGTTCAGTAGTACAATTTTCTTGGAGAGTATTTGGGGTCACGCTCAACTACGGAGTTAGTTATTTGTGGGACGCTTTCGGCAAGCCACCGTGCGGAAAGAAACAGAACCAATGGGATAAACCCTGGTGCAATTAAATCGAAACAATGGGATAAACCCTGGTGCAATGAAACCGAACCAATGGGATAAACCCTGGTGCAATGAAGTAGATTATCTAGCATTTTAAACTCTTTTCCTAAGGTATGGTATTTAAAAATATTGCCTTGTAATCTCTGTTGTCATTTGTGTGGTAAATATGTCCATGCGCTGAGTGAACGTGTCTAGTGCCGCTGTGACTGTTGGACATGTATAGTGAAGGTGTTCTTCTGTTTCCTGTATGTTTTGTCAGCACACTTAACATGGTGTTATTTGTTTGCACGTGTGTTTGTCTTTCTGTCGTGGGTGTCTGTGAGACATTTCTCTGATCTTTGGTATGACGTGGGTGTATATGAATAATTTCTCTGACCTTGGATGTGACTTAGGTGTCTGTAAGTAATTTATCTGGCCTTGAGTGTGATGTGGGTGTCTATGAGTAATTTCTCTGGTGATGTTGGTGTCTATGAGTAATTTCTCTGGTGATGTTGGTGTCTATGAGTAATTTCTCTGGTGATGTTGGTGTCTATGAGTAATTTCTCTGGTGATGTTGGTGTCTATGAGTAATTTCTCTGGTGATGTTGGTGTCTATGAGTAATTTCTCTGGTGATGTGGGTGTCTATGAGTAATTTCTCTGGTGATGTGGGTGTCTATGAGTAATTTCTCTGGTGATGTGGGTGTCTATGAGTAATTTCTCTGGTGATGTGGGTGCCTATGAGTAATTTCTATGGTGATGTTGGTGTCTATGAGTAATTTCTCTGGTGATGTTTGTGTCTATGAGTAATTTCTCTGGTGATGATGGTGTCTATGAGTAATTTCTCTGGTGATGATGGTGTCTATGAGTAATTTCTCTGATGATGTTGGTGTCTATGAGTAATTTCTCTGGTGATGTGGGTGTCTATCAGTAATTTCTCTGGTGATGTGGGTGTCTATGAGTAACTTCCCTGGTGATGTTGGTGTCTATGAGTAATTTTTCTGGTCATGTGGGTGTCTGTAAGTAATTTCTCTGGTGATGTGGGTGTCTGTAAGTAATTTCTCTGGAGATGTGGGTGTCTGTAAGTAATTTCTCTGATGATGTGGGTGTCTATGAGTAATTTCTCTGGTGATGTTGGTGTCTATGAGTAATTTCTCTGGTGATGTGGATGCCTATGATTAATTTCTCTGGTCATGTGGGTGTCTGTAAGTAATTTCTCTGGTGATGTGGGTGTCTTAAGTAATTTCTCTGGTGATGTGGGTGTCTATGAGTAATTTCTCTGGTGATGTTGGTGTCTATGAGTAATTTCTCTGGTGATGTGGGTGCCTATGAGTAATTTCCCTAGTCATGTGGGTGTCTGTAAGTAATTTCTCTGGTGATGTGGGTGTCTTAAGTAATTTCTCTGGTGATGTGGGTGTCTATGAGTAATTTCTCTGGTGATGTTGGTGTCTATGAGTAATTTCTCTGGTGATGTGGGTGCCTATGAGTAATTTCCCTGGTCATGTGGGTGTCTGTAAGTAATTTCTCTGGTGATGTGGGTGTCTTAAGTAATTTCTCTGGTGATGTGGGTGTCTATGAGTAATTTCTCTGGTGATGTGGGTGTCTATGAGTAATTTCTCTGGTGATGTGGGTGTCTATGAGTAATTTCTCTGGTGATGATGGTGTCTATGAGTAATTTCTCTGGTGATGTTGTTGTCTATGAGTAATTTCTCTGGTGATATGGGTATCTATGAGTAATTTCTCTGGTGATGTGGGTGTCTATGAGTAATTTCTCTGGTGATGTGGGTGTCTGTAAGTAATTTCTCTGGTGATGTGGGTGTCTATGAGTAATTTCTCTGGTGATGTGGGTGTCTATGAGTAATTTCTCTGGGGATGTGGGTGTCTATGAGTAATTTCTCTGGTGATGTGGGTGTCTGTAAGTAATTTCTCTGGTGATGTTGGTGGCTATGAGTAATTTCTCTGGTGATGTGGGTGTCTGTAAGTAATTTCTCTGGTGATGTGGGTGTCTGTAAGTAATTTCTCTGGTGATGTGGGTGTCTGTAAGTAATTTCTCTGGTGATGTGGGTGTCTGTAAGTAATTTCTCTGGTGATGTGGGTGTCTGTAAGTAATTTCTCTGATGATGTGTGTGTCTATGAGTAATTTCTCTGGTGATGTTGGTGTCTATGAGTAATTTCTCTGGTGATGTGGATGCCTATGAGTAATTTCTCTGGTCATGTGGGTGTCTGTAAGTAATTTCTCTGGTGATGTGGGTGTCTTAAGTAATTTCTCTGGTGATGTGGGTGTCTATGAGTAATTTCTCTGGTGATGTTGGTGTCTATGAGTAATTTCTCTGGTGATGTGGGTGCCTATGAGTAATTTCCCTAGTCATGTGGGTGTCTGTAAGTAATTTCTCTGGTGATGTGGGTGTCTTAAGTAATTTCTCTGGTGATGTGGGTGTCTATGAGTAATTTCTCTGGTGATGTGGGTGTCTATGAGTAATTTCTCTGGTGATGTGGGTGTCTATGAGTAATTTCTCTGGTGATGATGGTGTCTATGAGTAATTTCTCTGGTGATGTTGTTGTCTATGAGTAATTTCTCTGGTGATATGGGTATCTATGAGTAATTTCTCTGGTGATGTGGGTGTCTATGAGTAATTTCTCTGGTGATGTGGGTGTCTGTAAGTAATTTCTCTGGTGATGTGGGTGTCTATGAGTAATTTCTCTGGTGATGTGGGTGTCTATGAGTAATTTCTCTGGGGATGTGGGTGTCTATCATTAATTTCTCTGGTGATGTGGGTGTCTGTAAGTAATTTCTCTGGTGATGTTGGTGGCTGTGAGTAATTTCTCTGGTGATGTGGGTGTCTGTAAGTAATTTCTCTGGTGATGTGGGTGTCTGTAAGTAATTTCTCTGGTGATGTGGGTGTCTGTAAGTAATATCTCTGGTGATGTGGGTGTCTGTAAGTAATTTCTCTGATGATGTGGGTGTCTGTAAGTAATTTCTCTGGTGATGTGGGATGTCTGTAAGTAATTTCTCTGGTGATGTTGATGTCTATGATTAATTTCTCTGGTGATGTTGGTTTCTAAGAGTAACTTGTCTGATCTTGATTGTGATGACTGAGCTGCGGAGGTTAGTAAATGTGCATGTGCATTCTTCCATGTCATATTTTTATCCTCTTTTAATACCAAGTTGAAGTGGGGTTGCTTGTTGTTTTACCAAGTATTGCAGTCATCTTCTTCTTTGGTCTTTGTTGATGATGTTGTTGTTGTGAAGTGTAAAACTACAGCTGTATTTATACCCGGGATCGAATCCTCGGTAAGATGTGGATTTCTTTATGCCGGGGGCAACAAGTAAAACCATAACTTACACTAACCATTTTAGTAACATTTTCTAAATTGCTTTTTAATTACATAGCAGCATAGGTGTATACTTCTTGAAAAAACAAATCCAACTGTACCTTATTCAAGTCTGTGAGTCACTTTTAAGCCGAGATAATAATGTTTGTGTGTCAGTTTATAGTTTAATATAGACATATAGGAAAAAACAACGATTTTGACCTTTTCACTTTTTGTCACCCTACCTACACACACAACTGTTAGTTACACTCATGCCAAGGGAGATTAACACAGCGGCTCGTCTATCTCAAGGACAGATAACTCTGCCAGTTTATATATCTATATCTATAAAACAGAGTGTATGTTTGTGTGTTTGTGAGTATTTATGTATTGGATGCGTTCGATAACGGTACATCCGATTGAGATGAAATTTTCTACACGTCTTCCTTTCATTCCTGTGCAACCGACTATAATAATTTCTTAATGTAAAATCTTCTACTTATTTAATAACATTTACTTTTCCATTTCCATTATATAATGTCTATATAGCAGGGGGATTTCACTCTAGAAAAGTTATTTCAAGGGGCATAACTTTTAATAACATTTCTATATATTTTATAGTCATATTGTTGGACTTACTTGCACTATTTTTAAACTCTTTGTCTATAGTTATTTTCAGGCATGTGAGTTATAATAAATAATGATATAATCTTTAAGGCATTTTCAAAGTTTGCATACAAATAATGCATAATGCATAACATTGTAACCCATCTTTTTCTGCTTACAGAACTTATCAACTGTCATGTCGGTGATTAAAAACTGTTTTCATTAAAAATAATGAATGGTGTGTGGAAGGACATTCTTTTAAGTTATATAACTCCCAGACAGATCAACATAGTAAGGAGGATGAAGACGGTTTCCAGCTGGTCAGTCGGAAAAGGGGACGCTCAACCAAGAGCCTGTCTGACGGTGAGAGCTCGACACCCCCAGCCCGCCAAACACCTGTTACCACGCTGCCGCCCCTCAACAACCACGACTACCCTACACCGCCTGAAGCGCACAGGTCAAACAAAAAGAAATGCGTAAGTAATTATACTGAACAGATAACGACCAGCGCCATGACCGAAATAGACAGTGATAGCATTAACACACCACCACAACAAAGAAACCTGTCAGATTCTTCACCACGCCTCGTTATTGACTTAGAGATTTCGAGCCCGATGAAGGAATCTACTGACAATCTCCAGAAATGATAACAGGAATACAGACAGTTTTGAAACAAGAAACATAATTATGCTGAACCGTTTCTTATTTTACAACAAAAAATGGCAGCGGAAATTAAAATAATGAGTATTAACATTCGAGGTATAAGATCCAAAATTAATCATCTTATACCACTCATACACAAATATAAACCTGATTTTATACTCATTGAGGAAGCTAACGTTAAAACCGATGAACCTGCATCATATATCACAACATGCTTAGGTCTAAGATACTCATGTTTTAGTCTTAGTACTCAACATATCGGATTGGGTACAGCAATAATACAGACATCGGACAGGTGGCAGATTATAGAGAAGGACAGGGACTGCCAGGGTAGGATAGCTATAGTACAGGTGAGAAATAACATAAATAAATACACAATTGTCAACATACACGCACCGCCTGACTACAGAAATCAGCCGCTCTTCTACCAAACACTGGAAAATTTATTATCACGCTCATATCGGGGTCACAACATCATTCTATGGGGTGATTTTAATTGCGTACTTTCGGCGCACGACCTTATAAATGGAGATGTAAGAATGCAAATTAGAAACACAACGGGGGAGGAGGAACATCAATTAGACACATTGCAAACAATTTTAGATATCCATGGGCTAACAGACGCATACAGGCAGATGCACCCCCATGGAACAGATACAACACACACAAACAATGCGCATAACAGAGCAGCGCGATTAGATAGAATTTATGCGCCCATAACACATCATATAACACAAGTCAAGCATTTACAGGAGACACTGAACTTCACAGACCATAAGGCGGTAGTTGCAACAATAAACACAGTACAAGCAACACCACACCTTAGAAGATCTCCCCATTGGAAACTGAACTGCACACTTTTACAAAATCAGGACTATGTAGATTGCATAACAAAACTGATCCTCACATACACAAGCGATATACCGGAGGGTAAAGCGCGAGAACTCTGGGAAACACTTAAACAAACTATACGAGAGAGAACACAAACACTAGCAGCAGTAATACACAAGCAAAAACTACAACAAGAAAAAGTATTGGAAAATGCAATTAAGCTCTTACTACAGACAGACAAAAATTCACCACACATCATAGCATTACAGGAAGAATTAGATCTCCACAGACATCATCGATTTCAGGGGGCTTTACTGCGAACAAAGTTACAAACTATAACACAAGAGATACCGAGTAAACAATACCTAGCTTTAGAACAAAACATACAGCGCAGCAGACAAATAGGCCAGATAATCGACAGGGAAGGAAATATACAAGTCGAGTCACAACAAATAGCCTTAGCCTTTGAAGATTATTACAGGAACCTTTATACAGAGGAAAACACACAGGCGCACGTGCAAGAACACTTTATGAAATTCACAAAAGAACTCACAGAGGAACAGAAACTAACACTAGATACTGAATTAACACTAACAGATATAACACAAGCGGTTCATGGAATGCAGAAGGGCAAATCGCCTGGCCCTGACGGTATTACTGCTGAATTCTATCAGTTTTTCTTTCCTCTTCTAGGTCCCCTTTTACTAGCAGTATTCTCTGAATCTTTCCACAAACATGAACTCCCATCCAGTTTCAACACGTCTTACATCACTCTTATTCCGAAGGAGAACACTGACAAGACACTTTTAAAGAGTTACAGACCTATCTCGCTTTTAAATGTAGACTACAAGATTTTAACAAAGACTTTGACGAATAAATTGAAACCAGTAATCGCATCTCTCATTCATGAAGACCAGCAATGTAGTGTACAACACCGGAATATCCAGCAACACACACACTTCATAAGGGACATCATCAACTACACACATCTGAAAAACTGTCAGTCCTCAATTCTCTCTTTAGATCAAGAAAAAGCATTCGACAGAATATCTCACTCATACCTCCACAAAACTCTCTCACACTGCAACGTGGGAAATTATTTTCGGACATGGGTCAAAATTTTATATTTGAAACCGGAAAGTCGGATTCTATTAAACCATACCCTAACCAATTCTTTCAGGTTGACTAGGTCAGTGAGACAGGGATGTCCCTTGTCCCCATTACTGTACGTTGTCGCTCTAGAGCCACTTCTAGAAAAGATACGACAGGACGACAATGTCAGGGGTACGTTCATACCAGGGAAGGGTGAACAAAAGCTGCGTGCTTATGCGGACGATACCATTTTCTTTCCGACCACTGAAAAATCTGTACGGATCATTTTGGAGACGTTCTCGTTTTTCGGCAAAGGGAGTGGGGCAAAATTAAACGTCCAAAAATCTACTATAATGGGCTTAGGCAAATGGAAAAATAAGGCGGATTTTCCATTTGACTTAACATCAAACAATCTTATAAAAGTGTACGGAATAGTCTTCCCATGTCAACCAAATCAGACACACAAAGACACTTGGCAAAATCTAGAGAAGAAAATAACAGATATGTTACAGAGATACAAATACAAAACAACTACCATATTTGGTAGAAGTACCATTGTTAATACATATATAATTCCAAAAAATACTATATCTGTGCACAGTCCTAGATCCCCCACGTCAAACTGTCACAAACATAAACAAAGAGATTAGACGCTTTGTGTTTGGCAGCACCATCTACAGTATCAAACATACTACACTCATGCAAGACAAAAAAGATGGAGGTATCGCCCTCCAAGACATAACAACCAAAATACAAGCACTTAGGATCAAATACGTAGGTGAAATCCTACAACACCCAGAAAAACACCCTTTAGCACACTATTACATTGGAATTAGGCTATCTTCTTTAAAACCTATTAGGAATACATCCTCACATTATTTTGGCTCTCTCCCAACGTTCTACAAAACATGTATTTCAGCCATTAAAGGACATGAAAAATTACTACACAAGAAAACACATACAATCTACAGGCATTTAGTTAAATTACAAGCAACTCCGGTACATCTCAGAATTAAAAGAGGACATAGATATTTCATAAAAGATTATACCGAAATTTTCTCTAATATTCACAACAAGCAGATTACTCCAAAAGCAAGGGAAATTACATATAGGCTTGTTTACAGCATGACCCCAACAACAGAGAGAACAGCAAAAATAACTAAACAAATTCTACAGTGTCAGCTTTGTAGACGGAACGTCCAAGAATCAGAAGAGCACATCTATTACGAATGCAACACAATCATGCCAACAAGAAATCTCCTACAAAACATCCTAAACATTCATTCGAAACAAAGAACAGATGTTTACAAAGCAATCATGATAAATTCCATTCCTTACTCCACACAAGACACCCACACAAAGCTACTTGTTTCTATTGGCAGAGTACAGAAATCTTATATGGACATTAAGAAACAAAGCACTATACAATTACAGAACAATCAACTAAGAAATTGTCCAACAACTTTATCAACAAAAAGTCGCAAACATTATAATCTTAGCCCCACAAGCGCAAATCTCGTAAAATATTTGGCTGAAGGCAGCACATATTACAGAAGAAGCAAATAACTTGTTTTAAATAAAGGATACTACAACTGTAAATGTATTTATTGATGGTATTAATAATCTTACAATTATATTATTATTATTATTATTATTATTATTATTATTATTATTACTACTACTATTATTATTACTGCTACTATTATTATTAATTTTCCCATTATTATATTAGAATGTGCAACATGAAATATATTGTGGATGGGTGTCTGTGCCGTTGGCAGTAACATATGTATGCGTCTGTGTGTGGATGCAGGTGTGTGTGCGTGTGTGGTGCATGAATTTGCACGCGCATGTGTACGAGTGTGTGTGTGCGCGCACGCGCGCGTGCGTGCGTGTAGCAGTCTTTAAACCAAGTCGGTATCTTAAGTATTAAAATGATGTTATACGGTAACTGATATGTTTCAAAAGAAAAATATGCACCACCATGTATAAACAAATTCGATGAGCCCTTTAAGTACCCAGTAAGCTAAGGTGGCTTTTAGTGGCCAGGTTTTAAGTCCTTCCCATTGTATATAAAACCCAGACACTATCACAATTTTGGACCAATTATCTCCCTGGGGACAGACCATGGACCCTAATTGCTAATAGTAAATCCCTGATTCTTGTCCCCCAAACAAAAGACATCATGGACTAGAGCGTCACCCTGAAATTTGTCATCAGGCAACAACACCAACGACCTTCACCTCGGGAGCTTAGTGACCCAGAAATTACAAGGAAGCCACATTTTAATGGAAATGATAGTTTAAAGTTTATTGTCCAAGCGCGGGGCATTCAAATGTACTGCGGTCTCCAGAAAGCATGAGATTGTGTGTGCGTGTGTGTTTGTGTGTGTGTGTGTGTGTGTGTGTGTGAGAGAGAGAGAGAGAGAGAGAGAGAGAGAGAGAGAGGAGAGGGAGAGATGGACAGGTGTTTCATGCATTCCGCTTGCGGAAGTGGAAGTGAAGCATATGCAAGGAATGTGTATCTACATGCACTATGCCACAAATGTCATATTATCATAACTGTATATATGTATGTATATGTTTTATTCACAATGTCACACTTAACACTAACAAACGGCAACGCTCTGTAGTATACACAAACAAAAGAAACACACACTACAACTTGTAAATACACATTGCTTTGTATGAAATAAAAGTTTAAAAAAAAATTTAGCCTAAGGCGGCACATCATTGATGCGAAAAAAAAAATGTTGTGCAAATACTGATGCTTGTTTACTTTTTACAAAAAGTTACAAAAAAAAAAAAAAGAGGAAGGAGAAAAAATGAATGAACCCTTACAAATAAGACAAACAAAAAATAAGCAAGGAGAAAAAGAATACCAACTCCTTTTACTTCTACTATTATTGAACATTACATGTTGCAAGTATATGTATTAAAAAAAAAAATAAGCAAGGAGGAAAAAAAAAGATAACCAACTCCTCTTTACACCTACTAGTACTATATTATTGAACAGTGCAGGATGCAAATGTTTATTGTATGCCATATTTTATCACCATTTCTAAGAAAATCATTTTTTTAGCAAATGGAACCACATGTTTGGAAAATGTGATCATTATCAAAACTAATCTTATCATTGTGTTTTTTAGCATTGCTGTTATCACCCTTAGTAGTTTTATTCTTTGTCCTTATTATTATAAGATGTATTTCATGTAAACACCATTCCTAAGATAATCAATTTAGCACATGGAATCACATGTTAAAACTATTATTATCATTGAGTCTATCAGTACTATCACTATCACCCTTAGCAGTGTTATTCCTTGTCATTATTATATTATTTATGTATTTGGTTGTTATTTGCATTAATTATCATTGTAATCACTATTAATATATATGGCTTTGTAAACGCGTATACTGTCACATCCCCATTTCCCACCTTTTTGATACTGTGATTGTTGTCTCTGCTGCCACCCTCACCGGTTGGTTCTTAACAGTTTTTGCACCGCCATGTTTATCATCACCGAGGGGTGGTGATGGTACTTGGTAGGAGATTTGGAGCTGACAGGAGAGCGGGGCGGCAGGGGAAATAATAAGCAGCCCACTACCATCACGCTGTTGATTTAAAATATACTTCCTTACAACAATGTCAATGGAGGAATGTTTAAATGTATAAAATATTTGTATTTTTGCGCATATGTCACCTACACGTCCACATGCAACGCTCTGTAAAAACACGAACAATACAATTCGCAACCACTTTAACACTCAATAAAAGTTGTTTTGTTTTTTTTTAAACCAAAAAAAAAAAAAAAAAAAAAAAAATTCTTTTAAGTTACTGTGCGCCAGGAGCTGGGCGAAACAACGCCGGGTCAGATAGATAGACAGACAGACAGATAGTCGGGAACGGAAGCTTATTTGACTACTTATATGAATTAAATGA
This sequence comes from Cepaea nemoralis, assembly GCA_014155875.1. Lineage (NCBI taxonomy): Eukaryota > Metazoa > Mollusca > Gastropoda > Stylommatophora > Helicidae > Cepaea > Cepaea nemoralis. The sequence continues at coordinate 92,624 of JACEFZ010002777.1, read as the reverse complement.
CATGCTCCCCACCAGGGACTGGGTGAAGCCGGGCCGGGTCAGACAGACAGACAGATAAACAGACAGTCGGGAACGGGAGAGCTTATATGACTACGTATATGAATTAAATGAGATGCTCCCCACCAGGGCCTGGGTGAAGCCGGGCCGGGTCAGACAGACAGACAGATAAACAGACAGTCGGGAACGGGAGAGCTTATATGACTACGTATATGAATTAAATGAGATGCTCCCCACCAGGGACTGGGTGAAGCCGGGCCGGGTCAGTCAGACAGACAGACAGACAGACAGACAAACAAGCAGACAGACTGATAGATAGATAGATCCCCTCCAGGGCCTAGGTGAAGCCGGGCCGGGACAGACAGACAGACAGATAGACAGACAAACAGATAGTCGGGAACGGGAGAGGTTATATGACTACTTATATGAATTAAATGAGATGCTCCCCACCAGGGACTGGGTGAAGCCGGGCCGGGACAGACAGACAGACAGATAGACAGACAAACAGATAGTCGGGAACGGGAGAGGTTATATGACTACGTATATGAATTAAATGAGATGCTCCCCACCAGGGACTGGGTGAAGCCGGGTCAGACAGACAGAAAGATAGACAGACAGACAGATAGTCGGGAATGGGAGAGCTTATATGACTACTTATATGAATTAAATGAGATGCTCCCCACCAGGGACTGGGCGAAGCCGGGCCGGGTCAGCTAGTGTATATATATATACACACACACACGCACACACAGACACACAGACAGACAGACAGACAGACACACACACACACACACACACACACACAGATATATATATCTCCACGTGATGCTGTAATGACATCATACCGCGCTCAGACTGCACGCGCAGTCTTGTCAACGCGAGGCCGCCAGCGTAGATGCATTTTGACAAAAGATGTTCCGTTGGAAAGATGCAAAATTACCAATGATCTGGTCCGTGTGGAGTGATGAAACATTACATATAAATACAATAATGGGCGTTGAACGTAAACATGTATTCATTATCATTGTAGTCTCTCTGAATATGCCATAACAATTTGAAATGTTCCCAGCTGGACTAAAACTGCCATCTCCCGCCATTGAAATGTCGCATTACAGCATGCGATCTTCATTATTTCTGTGTGACATTGTTTGCCAACTTAAATGGTCGAAAATTACAAAATACGCATAAAAATAGATGCTAAATTTAATATTGCATAGTATAACAATGTAATACATCTCATAAAACTGTATTTACGGGTTTACTTACCGCTTAGAATAGACAACCTGGTTATCCGGTATAACAAGGAATCTCGAAGCGCCAGAAATGTATAACGCAAAACTGGGTGGGAAAATCTGTATCAAGTAATCGGTGTCTGTTTTAACTCGATCTGGAAATAATCGGTTAATTTAATATCATGAGTACTCTAAATGTCATTAAATCGGAGACACAAACACAAGAAACTGAAAATTAAAGCAAAACATCTCCGGTAAAATTCGGCAAAACTAAAACGTAGTGCCAAACTTACACAGTTGGCGGCGAATGCAATAGCCAGGCGGCACTAATTCCTCAGCGCATGGTACTATAGGCTGTTGATGACTGGTTACTGGTGTAACGTAATTAGTATATGGTATCAATGACGTGTACACACTTGCTGGAGTAATATTATGGAAAAGGCATTTTCTTTCTTTCAATGAAAGAATCTAGTGTTAATATTGGGGGGGGGGGGGGGGGGGGGGGGGAACGCTCTGTCTGATAATATCATTTTGACATCGAGCAAGAGATAATGTTATCAGACAGACAGTGGGATCATACGTAGTGCTATACATATTTATGCGCTACATAGAACCTGTACTTTTGTATTGATGTGAAACGCGAACAATGAGCAGAAAAGTTGAAAAACATCTGATGGCTGTGGAAATGTGGTTTTTGAGGAAAATGCGAAGAATATCATGGACAGACAGAAAAACCATTGATCAAGTCCTACAAGAAACAAATAAAATCTGGAAAATGATTAGAGAAACTAGATCTAGAGCAGTGGTTCTCAACCGGTGGGGAATTGGGGAAATTTTAGGGCTTCCGGGGGGGGGGGGGGGGGGGGGGGGAATGAAGATCATTTCAAGATCGCGTTAATACAAGAACCGATTACTTGATATTGCGTTTCCCTTCATACGTTACAGTTATGCACATCTCATCCTTCTAAAATTCATTTTATAAAGTAAGTAGACCCACAAATCACGTTTTATGTGGATGTCTAGACCTGTTTTAACATATTTACCTTCCATTTTTACGTATACTGTGTAGGGATGGGGTAGGGGGTGCTTTTAGGTAGGAAATATGAAAGGGGGGGGGGGGAAATGACGTTCTGAAAATATGGTGAAGGGGGACACGGGCAAAATTTTTGATAGGAAGGGGGGGGGGGGTGGGAATTACGTTCTTAAAATATGGTGAAGGGGGGCACGGGCCAAAAAAGGTTGAGAACCACTGATCTAGAGAGTCACAATTTTGGACACGTTTTGGGAAGAAATAAGCAAGAGAACTTTGTGACAACTGGTAAGTTTGAGGGGAAAAGAGCAAGGGGAAGGCAGATAAGTAAATATCTGGATAGTATGGCCACATGGCAAGGTCGAGACAAAAACACGCAGATGATTCACAACTCTAGCAATCGAGTGAGATGGCGAAATATGACTGCTCACGCTGATCAGCATGGCACATAATTATGATGATAATTCTGTAAATCGAGTTCACGCCACTATACAACATCGATCTCTAGAAGGTTCGCTGGTGGTGAGTAGGCGCCCTCGACTGTCTGTCCTTTAGCAATAAATCTTGCTGTATTTGTTTAAATCCCTCTTAGTTCCTCTATGTGCCTTTCTGCCCACTGTAGTCCACCGAGTCCAGTCTGTCAGTGTTCGTGGTCAGTGACTGGTGTTTGGTAGTTTGGATGACCTCCTCAGCGTCCTGGTCAGATCAAGTGTAGATAAAATTACACTTTGATCTTAGCCACCGCATCTCGGCCTTTCTGCTAAGATCAAAGTGTAGTATCTATATTTTGTCTAAGATCAAAATGTAGTATCTGTATTTTGTCTAAGATCAAAGTGTAGTATTTATATTTCGTCTATGATCAAAATGTAGTATCTGTATTTTGGCTAAGATCAAAATGTAGAATCTTTATTTTGGCTAAGATCAAAGAGTAGCAGCTATCTTTCGGCTAAGATCAAAGTGCATTATTTGTATTTTGGCTAAAATCAAAGAGTATTATCTGTCATTTGGCTAATACCATCGGGTGGTGTCTGCACTTGGTCTTGTCAGGGTCATCCGAATGCGACACAGGGACATGGACCTTCATGGCGTGGCTCTGGCACATTTGGAGCCTTCATACATAAGTTTTAATAAGGGCTCGCGGTTCCCCTAGGAATGAAAACAAAATCAGCCAGGCACTAATATGGGTATCTGTTTTAAGACCATTTATAGTTTTGCTGTAATGTTGACCAAGGTATAATTCAATAGAGCAAAGTTCGTACTGCAAACAAGTAGTGCACACAAAAGTGTTCAAAAGTTGAATCAAATGTACATACGAGGGTAAGTTAATAAGTAAGCCACAAAAGGCTGTAGAAAAATAACTAAATATGATAACAACTTGAAAATAGTTTATTGTTAAACATACATTGTCCCTGCAAGATGTGGTGAGTAAAATAAGACGTGACAAGCGCAGAACGTTTCAGGGCAGGAAAAAAAGCTGGGAGCAGCCACCGTGGTGGAGTTTCGAGGTGGAGAAGGCTTGGGTGGATAAGCGTAGTGCTATAAGGAGATGGCAAAATGCCAAGAAGAACAGAGCAGGTCATCCTAGTCCCAGCTTGCACTTAGAAAGAGAGATGCACACAAAAGTAAGCTATTTAAAAAAACTGGTCAAGGTGGTTAAAAGCGAAAAATGGGCAGAGGTGTGTCAAAGAGTAAGCACAGACAAGTCACTGAAATTGTTCTGGCAACTACATAAAAGCATGAGTGGTGTAGTCAAGAATAAGAGCATTTCTGACTTCCAAGGTGCTGACCTCATCTGGCAGAGGACTGACGAGGACAAGGGCAAAGCCCCTCTTTGAACGCTACCTTGAGCAGAGCAACCAGACAGACATGGGAGGCCGAAATCTGGCCAAGGAGGTCACCTCAGACAGATGCAAGGCCCAGAACACTTCGGATGAAGACACAGTGACAGTGAAAGAAATCAAGGCTGTGCTTCGACGATCAAAAAACAGTGCTCCAGGTCCTGATGGCATAAGATACGACGACATAAATAGGTGTACCGACAATGAGCTAGAGAAACTAGCAGACATGTACAACAACAGTATAGGGAGTGCTAGCATCAAGGAGGAATGGTTACACAGCTATCTGATTCCCTTGCCGAAGCCTGACAAAGACCACAAAAAAATTCAGGGATATCGAATTATAACCATGCAGAATACAATAGGCAAGCTGCTGGAGAAGGTAATTGCCAGGAAAATATCAAGCCAACTAGAGAGGCAAGGTGTTTTCCCACCTACCCTGGGTGGGTACCGTCCAAAAAGAGAAACCTGGACCAATGCAGCAGTCTTTGCCCACGATGTCTATGAAGGTTTCCACTCAGGCACTGAAACCGTTGCTGCAGCGATTGATCTTGAGGACGCTTACAACAGAGTACCACTTGATTTTTTAATGTTTCAGCTTCTTGAATTAAACGTAAGTCCATTCCTCCTTAGTTGGATCGCTGCAGCCCTCTTCCAACGGAAAGTAGTTTTTAGATGTGGCAGTTGGACTTCGGAACCAACAACAATATATCCTGGCCTACCACAGGGATCACCATTATCTCCGGTACTGTTCAACGCCTACACAGTGAGAATCACCAGTGAGCAGATCACTGGACCTGGCAGGACATTGTCATATGCCGATGATGTTTTAGTGTATCGTCAGGGTAAGGATAGAGAGGAGGTTGCTGTGGAACTACAAACCGAACTCAATCGCATAAGTACTTGGTGTGATGAAGCTGGGGCAATGGTCAACCCAACAAAGGCAACAGTGACTTGGTTCTCGTTGAATAATCATATTGTCAACAATCCAACACCAACTGTAATGCTGTGTTCAGAGACGGTGGAAAGAACGCAGGCAATGAATTACCTGGGGATACGGTTTGATCGAAGCCTTGCTTATAATGTGCACATAGACCAGGTGATAACAAAGGCCAAGCGGGGTTTGGCAGCGATGCGGGTGATGGCGGCAGCAAACTGTGAGCAGCGCCATCTATGTCTTCTGTACGAGGGGCTGGTCATGTCTGTTTTGGAGTATGCAATGGCAATCCTGACTCTCAGCCATAAGCAGATAGAAAGGATGGAAAGGATACAGAATGAAGCTATGCGCATTATTCTTGGATGTACAAGAGATACAGCATGCAGGGCGATGCGCTACCTTCTTGATTTTCCAACCATTGAAGAGAGAATACAAGTTTGCAGGGCACGCGCCTACCTCAGAATTAACGCAAACACACAACATCCACTGCATAGTGAAATTAGGAAGGTGAAGGGCAGCAGGTTAAAAAGAGGACGGTCGTGGATGGGTCAAGCCGAAGACATTCTTCAACAGGTGTGTTCACTTGAGGACTTAGAACCTGGCGAGGAGTGGGTGCAAGTGCCAACAGACTTCTGCACATCCTTTTCAGTTTGCATCCAACTAGATAGAAAATGCAGACAAGAAAATCCGGCTGCTGTTGAGGCTGAAGTACAAGCGTTGATTTTCGAGAATTCGCTAGACGGTGACGCGGTCATCTACACAGATGGGTCGGTCGTCCGACATGTGAGAAGCTCATGGGCCTTTACAGCTCGGGCCGGAGGGAGAATTGTGAAGGAGGACTCTGGTGCTTTCACTGAAACCACAAGTAGCCTGACCATGGAAGTCATGGCAGTAAGTAAAGCAATAACATGGCTCGAGACACAGACATTCACTAGGGCTTGTTTCCTTAGCGACTCAATGAACATGATCAAGAGGATAGAGGAGGGGTCGATCCGAAGAGAATGGTTGCTGCCTCTGAAGCGGTCTCGGCTGGCAAATATTAGTTTCATCTTCGTGCCAGGGCATGCGGGAGTACAAGGAAATGAGCGGGCTGACAAGCTCGCAGGTGAGGCTACTGTGGAGGGCGGACGCGCCATGGACCAGGCTGACATTCTGAATGCTCTACGAGAAGTGAGACTTTTGCGAGAACCAAGTGATGACTGTGAATCTACAACAATGGCCAGACTGCGAGAGCAGCAAATTAAAAGAGGGGTGGCCAAACAAGAACACTACGCAGGAAGCCAAAGAAGATTGATAAACCAACACAGAACTGGCGTCGTTAGCCGCTACACGCTGCGGGATTTGCTGAGGAGGGGATCCGAGCACTTATGGACTGAATGGTTCGATGTGCAACGAGGATGATCTGTCGACTAACTAACTAACTAACTAACATTGTCCCTTCATTTCTCAACATAATTTCCACCAACATTTATGCATTTATCCCATCGTTGTATCAGTCCTCCCAAACCCGCTGCATGGAACTGCGTGCTATGTTCTCATTTAACTGCTATCTTACTGAACTGTGTGACTTTCTTATTGACTCGTCCCCGTAACGTTTTCTACCCAGCTATGCGCCGCTTTACGGGACAACATTTGTCAGCATAGACACTGACAACCCACCTTGGCGGGAGACATTTCGCGAATGACGTCGAAGTTGAATGTGAAGTGAAAACGTGCTTTAGAAAACCGAGCACACAGTTCTATGCAACCGGTTTGGGAGGGCTGATAAAACGATTGGATAAGTGCATCAATGTTGGTGGAAATTATGTTATAAAGAAAGGGACAATGTATGTATAAAAATAAACTGGTTTCAAGTTGTTATCATATTTAGTTATTTTTATACAGCCATTTGTGGCTTACTTATTAAATTACCCTCGTAGCTTATTAAATGTAATGATTGTTTAAATCAGTGGTTCTCAACTTTTTTGGCCCATGCCCCCTTCACAATATTTTCAGAACGTCATCCCCGTCCCCTTTTCATATTTCCTCCCTAAAATTCCCCCCCCCCCCCACGCCCCTACACAGTATACGTAATAATGGAAGGTATATTTAATAGCACATACTAAAACAAGTATAGACGTCTACATAAAACATGATTTGCGGATCTACTTACGCTATAACATGAATTTCAGAAGGGTGAGAAGTACAAAATCGTAAAGTATGAAGGGAAAAATATCAAGTAATCGGTTCTTGTTTTAACACGATCTTGAAATAATCTTAATTCCCCCCCCCCTCCCCGGAAACCCGAAAATCCCCCCTACCCCTGAGGGGGAATTCCCCACCGGTTGAGAACCACTGGTTTAAATCATATACCTTTGGTCACGCAATGTGCACATTATCACCTTTTACATATTATAACTGTATCATTTACGTTACGGCTCGCGGGCTACGAACCTTGGCAAACACTGCAACAATGACATATTAATGACATCACGAGGGAAGGATTGTGTTCGTAAATTGTTCACATCGATACATCTTCTTGACATGTATATTGGTATCATGTGTCATACTCAGTCGTCCTAATCCAATTAAAGGCCAACATCTCAAATGAGAG
>JACEFZ010002777.1:0-80000 GCA_014155875.1 Cepaea nemoralis | reverse complement strand
TCCGATTGACACTAATATGTTTGAATAACCACGGGACTTGACGGGAATTGAGATTTTTAGAGCAGACCAATCATAGTGATGCGGATACCAGGGATGCAGTTAGAGTGGAATTATCTGGCACAATAGAGAATATGCCTTACGAAGACATTATACTGTTTGAAGATGTTAAACATATTTTGCAAAAGGCAAAAGACACGGCACCAGGGCCTGATGGTGTCAGGTATGGCCACATGAAGGCTTTGAGCGATGTGGACCTGAAGGAGATGGCCGGCTGCTTTAACAAGATCATTAGGACAGCATCAGTACCACAGGATTGGGTGCATAGCTATCTCATCCCTCTCCCAAAACCATACAAGGATCATTCAAAGCTTGGCGGCTTTAGGATCATCACCCTTCAAAATACATTTGGGAAGGTTTTAGAGAAGATAGTCGCTGTTAAGCTGCAGGATTTTTTGGAAAGGGGGAAACTTCTTCCAAGAGGCCTGGGGAGCTACAGGCCAGGAAAAGATACCTGGTCAAATACAGCCACCTTTGCCTTTGACGTTTATGAGGGGTTCCAGAGTAGACAGGAAACGATTGATCTCGAAGATGCGTACAATAGAGTTCGATACGATATTTTGATGACCGCACTGATGGAGAAGGGGGTCAATCCCTGGTTGGTGAATTGGATAACAGCCGTCCTGCATTCTCGTCAGGTTGCTCTCCGTCTGGGCGCATAGACCTCAGAGCCACATATTTTAACCCCGGGACTGCCACAGGGATCTGCAATCTCACCGGTGCTCTTTAATGTGTATACGAGCGAGATTGCATACCTAGAAGCACCAGGGATTGGAAGGATACTAACATTTGCAGATGATATTCTTGCATACAGGCAGGGAAGAAATAGGGATCAAACAGCCCAGGAGCTACAGGTGACAGTAGACAAAGTGATTGACCGGTGCACTGAAATGAGTGCTGTCATCAACCCGGAAAAGGCGGGGGTGTTGTGGTGCTCTCTGGACAACAGGATTGTGAGAGATGATACCCCAAGCCTTACGATAGATGGTAGAAGCGTCAACAGAGAGAACAAACTGAAGTATCTGGGAATCACATTTGACAGGAGTCTGTCCTTCAAGGACCATGTGGAGACGGTTGTGACAAGATCTCAAAAGGGACTCAATGCACTTAAAACTATGGCTGCAATGGACACAGAGCAGAGAATGCTCTTCACACTATACCACCACTTGATCCTCTCAGTGATTGATTATGGACTAGGACTGTTCACTGTCTCAAAGAGTCAGCTGGTGAAATTAGAGAGTATACAGAATGAAGCGATGCGGGTCATTCTGGGATACACTAGAGACACCCCAGTAGTGTGTATGCGTTACATCCTTGGTTTGCCGACTGTTGCCGGTAGGCTCAAGGTGATGCAAGCGAAGGCATACCTCAGAGTAGCTGCAGACACAGATCACCCACTGCATGAGGCGCTGGACGAAGTTAAGGGTCAGCGACTGATAAGAGGGAAATCATGGATGGCTCAGGCGGAGGATATGATCAGACTAGTGTGCATCTTGGAGAACATTAAGCGAGTAGAGGAGTGGGTCAGAGTGCCAGTGGAACAGTCAGACTTGTGCAGAGTTATAATCACATTGAGCTGGGAGTGAAGGCGGTGGCCAGCAGGGGCCACGGAAGTGGAAATCCAGCAACTAATTCAGGGCAATGCTCGCCCGGTGATGTGATTATCTACACGGATGGTTCGGTGTTGAGAGGTAGAAGTGCCTGGGGGTTCTTAGCAAAAGCTAATGGTCGACGTTTGGTGCAGGAGAGCCTGGCATATGATACCACAACATCTAGCTTAAGAATGGAGGTGGAGGCGGTCAATGCAGCTTTCCACTGGATGGAGAATATGATACACACACACACATTGTGATTGTAACTGACTCAGAAAGCATGCTGAGGAAGCTGAGGACAGGCAAGCTTCGGGCAGAGTGGCTTGCTTCGCTTCAGAGGTCACGGGTGACAAGTATCGTCTGGATCTTTTCTTCAGGGCATGCCGGTGTGCTGGGGAATGAATAGGCGGACAGATTGGCTGGCTCTGCAGAACTTGGTGGAGTATTGATACATGACAAGGCAGACGTGGTTGCGTCCTTGTGGGAGCACGTGTATACCTCGGAGGAGCAAATGGATCACCATGGTCTGGCAAGAATGCGACAGCGAGGAGTGACGAGGGGATCTGGCGGACGATCAACGCTCAGAGGAAAGGCGAGACGGACATATAATCAGATTGCTACTGGTACTATTGGTGTTGGAACTCTTCGCTGGCTGCTGAGGATGGGAACGGATGGGAACATTAGCTACAGTATCCCCCACCAATCTATCAACTAATGTGCTAACATTGCAGTGACAACTCATCACCTGTGTATTTCAAATATATCTCGCTAACTACAGCAACCTCCATTTATCTATCAACTAATGTGCTAACATTGCAGTGACAACTCATCATCTGTGTATTTCAAATATACCTCGCTAACTACGCTGATGCGAATAGCCAGATGCTCTGTATTGGTTGAAGACACCAGTGCACTTTATGTCCTTAAATGTTCGTATCCAACAAAGTTAATGTAGCCCTGTCATTAACAATTAACTCATTATCTGTTACAATGTAATCCAGAAAAAGGAAAACGCACCAAATAAAAATGCTAATCATCTGCCAAACAATGGAAATAAAAGAACATATTTACCTTAGGGGCTTATGTAAATGGACAGGGATTGAAATGATGGCTCGGGAAGATAGAGCGATAATATCGTTGATGGCTGCAATTCCCAGGGTATCGTTAATATTATCCTGTAACAAAAGTTGGGATCAAACAGATCGGTTAACAGTAGATTTTACATAGGGAATTATCTGTTACACCTACACGAGAAAAAAGTGCTTCGGTGGTGTAGTCGTTAGAATGCGTATCTGAAAACAAAGTACAACAGCTGTTCGAATTCAACATCTATCAGAGCCAGGAATGCGTTCGTCCCCCTAAAAGTGTGTTTTTGGCGTCGAGGCAGCCACTTGAAATGGCTACAAGGCAATTGTATGAGGATTGTCTCGGGGGAAAGACGTTGAAGTTGGGAACCGTGCATATCAGCTTGTATATTGTCGACGAACACAGAGGGCAAAATATAACCTATCTTGTTTAGGACAAACTCGGAAGAGAGAAAAAATAGAAAGAAGATCAAATCTGACATGCCAGGTCTACCATCTGTCTGCAAGGTATACCATCTGTCTGCAAGATGTACCATTTATCTGCAAGATGTACTATCTATCTGTAAGGTCTACCATATGTCTGCAAGGTGTACCATCTGTCTGCCAAAGTACCATCTGTCTACAAGGTGTACCATCTGTCTGCCAGGTCTACCATCTGTCTGCTAAGTCTACCATCTGTTTGCCAGGTCTACCATCTGTCTGCAAGGTCTACCATATGTTTGCAAGGTGTACCATTTGTCTGCCAGGTATACCATCTGTCTGCAAGGTGTACCATCTGTCTGCCAATGTACCATCTGTCTACATGGTGTACCATCTATCTGCCAGGTATACCATCTGTCAGCAAGGTGTATCATCTGTCAACAAGGTGTACCATCTGTCAGCATGATTTACCATCTGTCAGCAAGGTGTACCATCTGTCAGCTAGGTGTATCATCTGTCAACAAGGTGTACCATCTGTCAGCATGATTTACCATCTGTCAGCAAGGTGTACCATCTGTCAGCTAGGTGTACCATCTGTCAGCAAGGTGTACCATCTGTCAGCATGATTTACCATCTGTCAGCAAGGTGTACCATCTGTCTGCCAGGTCTACCATCTGTCAGCAAGGTGTACCATCTGTCTGCCAGGTCTACCATCTGTCAGCAATGTGTACCATCTGTCTGCATGGTCTACCATCTGTCTGCCAGGTCTACTATCTGTCTGCAAGGTGTACCATCTGTCAGCAAGGTGTACCATCTAACTGCCAGGTCTACCATCTGTCTGACAGGTCTACCATCTATCTTCCAGGTCTACCATCTGTCTGCCAGGTCTACCATCTATCTTCCCGGTCTACCATCTATCCGCCAGGTCTACCATCTATCTGCCAGGTCTACCATCTATCTTCCAGGTCTACCATCTGTCTGCCAGGTCTACTATATATCTTCCAGGTCTACCATCTGTCTGCCAGGTCTTCCATTTGTCAGCAAGGTGTACCATATGTTAACAAGGTATACCATCTGTCAGCAAGGTCTACCATCTGTCTGCAAGGTCTACCATCTATCTTCCAGGTGTACCATCTATCATCCAGGTCTACCATCTTTCTGCCGGGTCTACCATCTATCATCCAGGTCTACCATCTGTCTGCCAGGTCTACCATCTATCATCCAGGTCTACCATCTGTCTGTCAGGTCTACCATCTATCATCCAGGTCTACCATCTGTCTGCCAGATCTACCATCTATCATCCAGGTCTACCATCTGTCTGTCAGGTCTACCATCTATCATCCAGGTCTACCATCTGTCTGCCAGATCTACCATCTATCATCCAGGTCTACCATCTGTCTGCCAGATCTACCATCTATCATCCAGGTCTACCATCTGTCTGCCAGGTCTACCATCTATCATCCAGGTCTAGCATCTGTCTGTCAGGTCTACCATCTGTCAGCAAGATGTACTATCTGTCAAAATGGTATACCATCTGTCTGCCAGGTCTACCATCTATCATCCAGGTCTAGCATCTGTCTGTCAGGTCTACCATCTGTCAGCAAGATGTACTATCTGTCAAAATGGTATACCATCTGTCAGCAAGGTCTACCATCTATCTTCCAGGTCTACTATCTGTCTACAAGATCTAACATCTATCTTCCAGGTCTACTATCTGTCTGCAAGGTCTACCATCTATCTTCCAGGTCTACCATCTGTATGCCAGGTCTACCATCTTTCAGCAAGATGTACTATCTGTCAACAAGGTATACCATCTATCTGCCAGGTATACCATCTATCTGCCAGGTCTACCATCTATATGCCAGGTATACCATCTATCTGCCAGATCTATCATCTAATAGCCAGGTGTACCATCTGTCTGCCAGGTCTACCATCTATCTGCGATGTCAACCATCTAACTGATGATCTTTGCATTGTTGTCTACTACCCATACAACTATATTGCTGCGAATCATGGACACCAAATAATCAGGCAACCTACAATTGTTCCTTTTTTTTCGCTCACTCTCGCTTTGAACTTAAGCGTAGACCACACACGCTAATAGACACACACACTACTAATAGCACCGGGATGAATTTTGCGTGTGGATTAGCTTTCGCTAGTACCAGTGTCCCTCGCCATCAGGTGAATCCACTCCGTCTTCAGAGGTACTTGTAATTTACGTACCCAAGTCAAGGACGAGAAGTCAACATGTTAGTACAACTGACTGGTTTAGGTGTTGAACCCCTTACCTCAGAATCAGCACACCGGATGTTTAGGAACTAGCTCTCTTATCTATTCGGCCCCGCTGACCGCCTGTGTGTACGTTTCCCAAGAGCGACCAAGAAGACCTGTTGACGAGTACTAACTAATTCATTGTCATGGGATGGTTAATCGCCGTCAGCGACCTCCTGTATGTGTCGTGGGTTCCTATATCGCCGAAATGTTGTCATTGCGTTATAATACAACATGTCTGCTACCATATTAACAACATTTGAGTCATAACTGTGACACACCCCTACATCCAATTTTCCGGCAGCTATTTTTGTTTGGTCTACATCTATTTTTGTTTGGTCTACATTATCACGAAGTTCTTGATGATAAGTGCGTGATATGGTCGTTGTCTAGGTAACGATGCTCCTGGTGTGTCAATTGAGCTATCTAACTGTCTCACAATGCAACTCACCCCAGTAATACACATCCATCAGTCATTACACAAGATTGAGTTGGCGCACATAATCCTTTAATACAGAAAGAACACGGACAAACGGAACATCCTTATATATCCAGAAACAATATAATCCATAGAATATAAATATCCTCCTCTCAACTTAACCAGCACACATCACTGTCTTATCACGGCCTGCTGAATCTCAAATTCACAAGACAGGTAATCCAGCTACTATCCACGGCTGGATTTCACACAATACGACCCACACACTGGGTCTAGCCTCCACTAACTATCCAACCCACTCTGGGTTCAGGCCTCCATTAACTATCCAACCCCCACTGGGTTTTAGGCCTGCATTCACAACTGGGAGAACAACACAACCAAAAGATCTGACCGCAATCAATCTAAGCTCCCACTTCTTCGACTACCGATCTGCTCGGCGTCAAAACATCCACTGGCTCAAGCGACCCGACTCTCAGCCGGTCCCAGCTTCAACTCCCATGTCAAGTTTTCCACCGTCTTTTTAACCCTACTATGTAGCTGGGCTCCCCACAACATTACACCCCAGCCTAAAACTGTCTCTCTCCCCATCCACCCTGGAGGTCTCCATCTACCCACACCATTATTTCTCCTGGCTGGTGTTTACCTCGTAGTCTCGCTACCAGGTCAGTCAGCTCACTGTCAATGACCCAGGCATATGTCATACATCTATTTTTGTTTGGTCTAAATCTATTTTTGTTTGGGTTAAATCTATTTTTGTTTGATCTAAATCTACTTTTTCTTTGGTCTAAAACTACTTTTTCTTTGGCCTAAATCTACTTTTTGTTGGTCTAAATCTATTTTTGTTTGGTCTAAGTCTACTTCTTGTTTAGTCTAAATCTTTGTTTTTTAAATCTAAATTTATTTTTGTTTGGTCTAAATCTACTTTTTGTTGGTCTAAATCTATTTTTGTTTGTCTAAGTCTATTTTTTGTTTGATCTACAAGTACTTTTTGTTTGGTCTAAATCTATTTTTGTTTGGTCTAAGTCTACTTTTTGTTTGGTCTAAATCTATTTTTGTTTGATTTACAAGTACTTTTTGGTTGGTCTAAATCTATTTTTGTTTGGTATAAATCTACTGTTTGTTTGGTCTAAATCTATTTTTTGTTTTGTATAAATCTACTGTTTGTTTGATCTAATTCTACTTTTTTGTGTCTAAAACTACTTTTTTATTTGGTCTAAATCTACTTTTTGTTTAGTCTCAATCTATTTTTGTTTGGTCTAAATCTACTTTCTTTGGGCTAAATCTATTTGTGTTTGGTCTAAATCTACTTTCTGTTTGGTCTAAATCTACCGTTTGTTTGGTCTAAATCTACATATTTGGATCTAAATCTACTTTTTGTTTGGGCTAAATCTATTTTTTGTCTGGCACTGAATGAGAAGAATGGGAAGATGAAAAAAAAAATAGAACAATGAAAAAAAAATGTGCACTTTATTTCAGAGTATTTTATTGTTGGGATGTAGTTCCAATGATATTAGAACGAGGGATGCTTCACATGAAAACCTCAAAAGTGTGATAGAAATTATAATAATAACGCCATAGTCTCGTAACCTGTCAATATTGTTATTGCAGATATTAAAAGTATTAAGCGCGTAACATCACAGTATATGCATGACAAGGCAGACGTGGTTGCGACTTGTGGGAGCCCGTGTACACCTCGGAGGAGCAAATGGATTATCATGATCTGGCAAGAATGAGGCAGCGAGGAATGACGAGGGGATCTGGCCGATGCTCGACGCTCAGAGGAAAGGCGAGGCGCATATATAATCAGATTGCTACTGGTACTATTGGGGTTGGAACTCTTCGCTGGCTTCTGAGGATGGGGACGGAGCGCTGATGGGAATGCCCCGAATGCTGTGATGTCGGTTCCTAAATCAATCAATCAATCAATCACAGTATATACTATGACGTCATAAGGGCAGTTTACAGATTGCCTTCCACTTTTGTCGTGCACCAAAGAGGAGCAGCGATCTGTTATCGGTGGGTTTTTTTAAATCAGTGAAAGGATGATACCTACAGACATTCATCGGCGAATGAAGGTTCATTATGGCGATGCATGCCTGTCAGTCAAGCAAGTGTTTGAGTGGAGTAGGAAGTTTCAAAATGGCGTGACTTCCATGACAGACTGTTCACGACCTGGTCATGCACAGCGAGTAGTGATCTCAGAGTTGATTTTTCTACAGAAATCCAAACACTTTATCGGCGCTGGAGGGCTTGCATTTAACGGATTGGTGACTACATCGAAAAATTATATATTTGTTCTTTACTTTTTCAGAACATATTCACCCCCCCCCCCCCCCCAGAAAAATAAAATGTTAAAATAAAGCTAACCCAGCCCACAAATGCCGGGAACAAGTAGGATGTGTCAGTCGAAAGGGGGGAAATATCGCAGCTCTGCTGACAACATGTACAACCCAATTACGTCCAAAACAAAAGAATATTGAACCAACGAAGACACACAGGAAAATAAATATTCCCGGTTATAAAAATGTTCACCCCCACCCCTACCCAATAAACACATTTAAAGTTTTGATTTAAAGCACCCTCGTTACTTTTTTTGTGTTCGCATATCATTTTACAGGACATCGCTGTCAACATTAGCATCTTTCAGCTGATTGTTGATTTCTTGACAAGATTACGCTCAGTAGTTTGCCATGGCTTTCTGAGCGACCGGCTCACATACCCCCTAAGTTACCGACACGGCTAGAACCGCCACCGATTCTCGCGCACGTCACGTTACTCACGAAAGTATACGGGATTGCGGAGAAAGTCGCTGAACACTGGGCCATGGAAACCGGCCCTTGTAACTTAGCAGGACTCAAACGCTGCAGACATTGGGAGTCAGTTGTAAAAACAGTAGAGCACACCTTTACCCTTCAGTGGACGTCATATATTCACAATCTGGGAGATGGCTGATCGGTGTCAGAGGCTTTCCCACGTCGTGCATTCTGGTCATCGCACCTCTAGTGGCCACACGCTCTGTAAATTTCTGTTCACTGAGCATTGCCATTGCCATGGGGGAGTGGGGAGGGGGCGGGGAGTTAGTAGCATATCCTTTACAGGACGTTGCAGTCAATCCCAGCATGTTTTGGCTGTTCGTGATTCCTGGGTAAGGTTACGTTTAGTAGTTTGCCGTTGCTTTCTGAACGTCCGATACCCATACCATTTCATAAAATGACCAACGCTGTCTTCTGCCAATTCGCCCACAGCTGTGTTTAGAACGCGGGTATGCGGAATTACGAACTGCGTCCGTAAACATTTATCCGCCGAGCTGGCAAAATTGCGGAAGACGCCACGAAATAAAACAAATATCACGATGAGAATAGTACGGCGATATATCGTCCTTCTGTCCAAATGAGAGGGCATATTCGGCTAAATATTACCCTTCTGTACTGAATCAGTTAAAAAGGGACAACCGACAGTCACACGGTGTGAGGTACGGGGTATGCCGCTGTACCCAACAAAACTATTTTAAGTCTACCCCGTACCTGTGTTCGAGATGGTCACACGAAAACAGGGAAGAATAAGGGTATAGACCCAGAGGTGGACAGAAGGAGGAAATATTGGCTGGATGTATAATTGTAGAGAATGAATCACCTGACATACGAGAATTAAAATCGTAAGTTTTAATAGAACGTGATTAGGAGTGACAGGATGGACGTTGCGGGTAAGGCTTTCGTCAGTACACACACAACAAATACACACCGATACAACAACATGAAATCATCTGTTTCTTTGTAATGACTGGTCACATGTATGGTTGAATACCGAGGGTATGGTTATGATTACAATTATCAATTAGTTATAATTGCAATTAGTTATAATTACAATTATCAATTAGTTATAATTGCAATTAGTTATAAGTAGAATTATCAATTAGTTATGATTACAATTATCAACTTGTTATTATTACAATTACCAATTAGTTGTAATTACAATAATCAATTAGTTATATTTACAATTAGCTACAATTACATTATTTATAATCACAATTGTCAATTAGTTATAATTACAATTAGCTATAATTACAATTAGTTTTAATTAAAATTATCACTTATTTATTATAACAATTATCAATTAATTAGAATTACAATGATCATTTAGTTAAAATTACAATTATCAATTAGCTATAGTTACAATCGTACTAATTACAATTATACGGTTAGCTACTGTTATCATGAACAGACAAGAATGTTTCTTGTAATCGTGTTTTAGTAAAGTTCACAGTCTACTTCTCGTTTTTTATTGATTCATTCATGAACAGGCAGCAAGGATTGCTATGGAGCAACATGATCGCCCAGGCAGGTCGTCGTGACCACGACGATCAACAATCTGAATACATTGACAGCTACCTGAATCCACCGACAGCTACCTGAAAAGGCCTGATCCAATAGGCAACATTCAGTATACTGCTGACATCAACACTTTTTGTGTCTGGATGTCCTCCAGTGGTGGCTAAACTAACCTACCCTCCCTTCTCGCCAGGGGCCCTGCCACCTGGGCAAATGGTAAAAGGAGCCCGTATATACACGTGCCTATATAACCAGTCTTTGGTGGGGCATTTTCCAGCTGGGCTCACCATTCACAGTCAGCACCGGGGCATTTGACTGAGCCCATTTGTTGGCCACGCGAGCAACGAGAGAGCAACAAGCGGCTGCGGATTTGATTGTGAGTATGTTTAGTTAGTTCAAGTAGATCTATGACAGTATTACAGTCGGGCTGGCGCAGTGGCTGGCAGAATAGCCAACCGACTTTATGGTTACAGTCGAATCCATATCGAGACGGATGTTTAAACTTGTTCTGGTCGATCCAAACTAAAATGGGAATCAGAAAATACCTCGGCACTTAAATGCGGCTGTTGCCATATTCATCATATCACCCATGGAGCGCGGATTGGTCTATAAAGTATTAGGTTGGGACCATGTACTCAACACACTAGGCCCCATTACTTGTTCAATTTATATCACGGTGCCAAGGGTTTTGATAAAGCAACAATGGAAGGCATGGTTTGTGGAGAAAGAGGCCGGGGGAAGATAACACAACAGTGAACTCGGGGCTTTACAGACACAATGGGCATGTGAATGGCTAGGGTAGATGAGCTGTCCGATGATCGAGAATATTTCTGGACAACTGAAATGTGAGCGACTGTCTGCGAAACGTTTCTTTATGAAGATGTTAATGATGCAATACTGTAATGATACTAGAATAAGGAATACAAATTTAGGTATATGTAGCGCCTGAGAAAAAATGAGACATGCTAAGCACAGAAACAGTGTTCATACCTTACAATGGACTCCATAGAGGTGAACCAGAATGACGTGTCCAAACTAAGAAACAATCAACAAATATACAATTATGAAGTAATAACATAAAAATAAGTATTAAAGACACAACAGACTACCGACATTTCGATTCTAATAATCTTCTTCAGGGACAGGACAAGACAAACAGATCTAAAGAAAACAACACAATTTTATAGAATAATACTAGAATAAGTATCAGCGCCGTGGCGAATGAATGCGGACGCAATTCTTACACACGGACGCGTTCGAAACACAGTTGCGTGCGATTTAGCAGCAGACAGCATTGCGTTGTTATTTCATAGAAAGGTATGAGTGTCGGTCGATCAGAAAGTACCGAACATAAATTTGCCAAGAAATCACAAACAGCCAATAAATGCTGGGGTTGACTGCGAAGTTCTATAAAGGATATGAAACTAACTCTTACCTAGAATAAATAAGTCAAATTACTCACACCAAGAGAAACGTTTAAACATCTTTCATATGCGGTGTCTGCGAAGAATACTTGGTATTTAGTGGCAAGATAAAATCACAAATACTGAAGTATTGGAAAGATCAGGTTGTGTGACGGTTTATTCCATGCTCAGTCTTCATAGGATAAGTTAGGAGTATGGACGATGGTAGAATACCAAAGGATGTTTCTTTAAAATGAATTACGGATGGGTAAGAGATCTCGGGGTCGGCCTCTCCTGCGGTACAAAGATGTGTGTAAGCGGGACATGATTGATACAGGCATTGATAATGCACATTGGGAGAAAGTCGCCGCTGAACGTGTTGCATGGAGGGCAAAAATAAGGACTGGAATAGAGACAAAGGGGAACATTATTGCAGATAAGTCACACACCGACCATGTGTGCACATGCAGCCATTATGGATGCACATTTACAGCACGAATTGGTCTGATCAGTCATATTCGCTACCGCCATGGGTTGTAGTTATGATACATTTTTTGGAGCATGATGTAACAAACTATCGTCTGTCAAGACGGCAAGGTGCCAATGTACTAAAATAAGGACAACATTATCTTGTCTTGAACATACAATCACAGATGAGAAGGATACTGACAGGGCTAGAGATTGCAGTACAACAGTGAGAGATAACAATTGTGTTCGGTTTACGCATAGAAGGAACAAGTACACACGATTATCATCCTCATGTGCCATGCCGATAAGCGTAGGCGGTCATGTTTCGCCGTTTCACACGATCACCAGAGTCGTGGATTTGCTCCGTGATCTTGGCTCTACCATGCCATGTGGCCAAGCTACCCAGATGTTTACTTCTCTGTCGTCCCCTTGTACTTTTCTCCTCAATCTTGACAGTTATCACCAAGTTCTCCAGTGTATTTCTTATAATGTGTCCAAAAACTTGTGACTGTCTTCGACTAATTTCTCTAAAAAGTTTGTGGGGGGGGGGGGGGGGGGGGGATTGTGTGTGGTAGGAATTGCTCATTGCTTTTATTTCTGTCCGTGGCATACTTTGCATTTTCCTCAGAAACTACACTTCCCCTGCCATTAGCTGTTTTTCAGCTTGACTGCTCATTGTCCACGCTTCACATCCATACAAAAGCACAGGATCTATGTAGCACGTCAACACTCTTTTTCTCGTTGCAAGTGATATCTGTTTATTGGTTAATATGTTTTCCATGCTCTCTCCGTGGCGAAGGGTGTTACGGATGCAGTTCGTAATCCCACATACCCGCACTCGAAACACAGCTGCGCGCTATTTGGCAACAGACCGCATTGCGTAGTTTTTACGAAATTGCATGGGTGCTGGTCGTTCAGAAAGCAATGGAAAACTACTGAACGTTAACTTGCCAAAAGATCACAAAAGCAAAAACTACTGGTTTTGACTGACGTCGTACAAAGGATATGCAAGTACCTTTTTTTTCTCAAATGTTTTCCATCTTGCAAAAGACAACCTTTGACATAGCGATTACAAACGCTTACACTTACATCGGAAAGATAAAATGTGAGATGGAAAACAAAATAAAACAAGCAAGTAACTAGTAGTAGAAGGAAGGTATTGTAGGCACGTGAAGTGTTAGCAGCGTTGCATTTTCTTTTTAACTATTGGCCTGAGTGATCGGAGGAATAGTTTTTCCATCCCATAGCGAACGATGAGAGCTGGCATCGAACCGTGCCAGACATCGACTCTGCCATTTTGAACTTAACGTCCTTTCTGTTGCGCCGTGTCCTCGCGTGGGCAGATGAAGATTTCCTTAAGGTCATTTACCACGAGAATAAAGTTACTGTTATCATCATCTCCCTCGGTAACACTATACAGAACAACAATTATAACAAAAAGATAGTTGCATATTCTTTACAGGATGTCGCAGGTCGACTCCAGCATTTTTTACGTAGGTGATTTCTCGGCAAACTAATGTTCGGTAGTTTGCCTTTTTTTCTGAATAACCGGCACTCATACCATTGTATGCAAACCAGCCCAAGGCGGCGGTCTGCTTCCGATTCGCCCGTAGCTGTATTTCGAACAAATTGTGTTTGTTACCCTTTTGCCGGGGCGCGGCGTTCCCACTGGTGACTCTGGATAACTTTGTGCTGATCGCATGGCCTTACGTGCCGGCGACGCATCTTTCAAATGTCTGCCCTATCAAATGTCGATGGTACGTGACATGCCTACCATGTTTGTAACGGGTAACGGGGAATCAGGGTTCGATTCCGGAGAGGGAGCATGAGAAACGGCTACCACATCCAAGGAAGGCAGCAGGCGCGCAACTTACCCACTCCCGGCACGGGGAGGTAGTGACGAAAAATAACAATACGGGACTCTATCGAGGCCCCGTAAGCTCGTCGGTAGGCGTCCAGTGGTTTTGCATGTATCACCTTGTACCGGGAGAGGCGCGCTTTAGCGATGCTACTCTTGGCTTGCGTGTGCGTGAATAGTCCGTCTGTCCGATAGATATCTTGTTGATCCTGCCAGTAGTCATACGCTAATCCACGGGACTCTATCGAGGCCCCGAAATTGGACCGAAAACACTCTGAGGGCAAGTTCCACATTCCAAAGTCGGTCGGTCAGTCCTACCTGGCATAGCACGAAGCGACATGGTGGAAGTGACATGGTGGTTAGTAGCAAATATACATGGGTTAAGTAGGTAAGGAACCTACGTCTGGTCTAGCAAACCGGTAGGGAATATAGTTGATCCTAAAAATTCTGCTCAAGATTTATGGAGAAAATTGGAGGAAGGGTGCTAGTCACAGCGCTGGAACTCCAATTAACTCTCCCCACGACGCCTAATGGCATAAGTGGAAGAAACAAAAACAACAACAACCCTTTCGCCACGGCCCAGGTAATTGTAACATATGAAACTATAACAGAAGAAGAACAATGGGAATAGTCATCATCATTATCATCACATTCCTTGCAGATTGGCGTGGGCGATCAGTTTCTCTACATTTTCCGATCTCCAATGTATAATCTTACGAGTATATTTCTTTGCAAAGTGTAAAGTTGCAATACCTCAAATCAATTTGAACAATTTAAAGAACAATTTATGTCTTTGGAAGTTAGAAAAGAGTACTTCCATGTTACATAGGTCCAGTTTTAACATACTGCTGCCATACAAAATAGTCGTTTGTTACAGTTTGTAGAAGCCATAATGATTCATTTACATGGTCCAATTTTGTGCAAACAGAAAGACATGGAAGTCAATTTAAAATTGCCATGGTAAACAATTGATATTACTGTGCGGACATGTGTATATTTCTGATTGGACTATGTATCTAGTTATTTTACTCTACGTTGTGTGACTTCTGCAGTATGTACCTGACGAGATGCAGTGAAATATGTCAGGCAATAAATCGTACATGCTATGGTTTGTGTCTTCGTTATTCAAATGAGTAAATAGGCGAAACAAATCCTCTAATGGCTTTCGAGATGTGGTTTTATAGAAGAATGCTGAAAATTGACAGGACAGCCAACAATGAGCAATCTGGATATTTTGAGGAAGACTAAAACGTAAAGACAAATTTATCACAAACATTTGGAATTCGATATGATGTCGATAGTTCTGATGACCTATTGTGAAAATGAAATTTATGGATTAGGGATTCTGTTTTTTACCGTCCATCAGATGTCACTGAGTAGTTTAGAGATAAAGAAAAGGATGACGAGTTCAAATTTTATCTTTTACTAAATAGATAATAATAAAATAATAATAACAACAATAATAACTATAATAATAATAATAATAATAAAATAATAATAATAATTAAAATAATAATAATAATAATAATAATAATAATAATGTATCGGGAAGCAGTTTCCTGATATGATCTGGTCATGTGACAGCGCTGTCACATTCAGCAGGACTGAGAGCAGGCAGAAATAGGTCGCCATATTTGCCTCAGCATGGTCAGCGACGAGCCCCAGAGCCGAACTCTCGTTCGACCGTGCTGATCCCATTACCGGAGTAGTTACCTATCAACTTTGCTAGCTGGCCCGTCTATGCTGGGATGCGGGCCTGGTTTGAAACCATCTTAATCGGCTTTTGTGGCTTGGTGGTAACGGATGTGGTTTCGTAATACCGACAATCTGTGGGATGAGATCAGTTTGCGTTGATTTTTCCTGTGGTAATAGCGTTGAACATACAGACATCAATGGCAAGCTATTAGACAGACAACTGCTTCAATCAATCAAGCAGGTGCCGTCTCCACAATGAAGGTTAACTGCAATGAATCTCCAACACTGTCTGTCTCTCGCCTTCACTGTACATTCTCTCAGATTCTGTCCATCTCTTGATATTATATTCCCACTTGTATCGTTGTCTACTACTTGCTCTCTTGCCTTCAACCTTACCCTCAAGTATAGTTTTTGTAAGAGTGTTATGTATTTTAAAGGGACCGGAATATTTCACTTGCCTCTTTTTTAATTCTTATTATTAGTAGTATTTACAGTAGTCGTAGTAGTAGTAGTAGTAGTAGCAGCAGCAGGAGCAACAGCAGCAACAGCAGTAGTAGTAGTAGTAGTAGTAGTAGTAGTAGTAGCAGCAGCAGGAGCAACAGCAGCAACAGCAGTAGTAGTAGTAGTTGTAGTAGTAGTAGCAGCAGCAGGAGCAACAGCAGCAACAGCAGTAGTAGTAGTAGTAGTAGTAGTAGTAGTAGTAGTAGTTGTAGTAGTAGTAATAGTAGTAGTAGTAGTAGTAGTAGTAGTAGCAGCAGCAGGAGAAACAGCAGCAACAGCAGCAGCAGCAGTAGTAGTAGTAGTAGTAGTAGTAGTAGTAGTAGTAGTAGTAGTAGTAGTAGTAGTAGTTGTAGTAGTAGTAGTAGTAGTAGTAGTAGTAGTAGTAGTAGATGTAGTAGTAGTAATAGTAGTAGTAGTAGTAGTAGTAGTAGTAGTAGTAGTAGTAGTAGTAGTAGTAGCAGCAGGAGAAACAGCAGCAACAGCAGCAGCAGCAGCAGCAGCAGTAGTAGTAGTAGTAGTAGTAGTAGTAGTAGTAGTAGCAGCAGTAGTAGTAGTAGTAGTAGTAGTAGTAGTAGTAGTAGTAGTAGTAGTAGTAGCAGTAGTAGTAGTAGTAGTAGTAGTAGCAGTAGTAGTAGTAGTAGTAGTAGTAGCAGTAGTAGTAGTAGTAGTAGTAGTAGCAGTAGTAGTAGTAGTAGTAGCAGTAGTAGTAGTAGTAGTAGTAGTAGTAGCAGTAGTAGTAGTAGTAGCAGTAGTAGTAGTAGTAGTAGTAGTAGTAGTAGTAGTAGCAGCAGCAGGAGAAACAGCAGCAGCAACAGCAGCAGCAGCAGCAGCAGTAGTAGTAGTAGTAGTAGTAGTAGTAGTAGTAGTAGTAGTAGTAGTAGTAGTAGTAGTAGTAGTAGTAGTAGCTAAAAGTCAGTCGCATATCCTTTACAGGACGTCGCAGTCAATACCATCACTTTTTCCTGTTGTGATCTGTTGGCAAGTTTACGTTCAGTAGTTTGCTATTGATTTCTGAACGACCGGCACCCATACCATTTGGTAAAAAAAAACAGCACAAGGCTGTCTGCTGCCAAATCGCCCGCAGCTGTTTTTCGAACGCGGGTGTGTGGGATTACAAACTGCATCTGTAACTCCTTTACCTCAGAGCGGGTAGTTGTAGTATTTATTCTATGCGCAAATATTGTAGTAACGGCAATTGTTGTGTTACTGATATTGGTGGGAGGATGAAATGATTGTCTTTGTCAGAGTCCAGAAAGGGGACATTGATGCAGTGACATCGTTACGCCCGCCAGGCGACTTAGCTCCTAGTAGGGACGCAGTAACTTCGTTACGCCGCCAGGCGAATAGTGGTTACCGGCCTGCAAGACTGCTGGCTGACAAGCGACCAGCGGTCAAGCAAGGACGACGCTAAACGCACGCATGCCTCGTGACGTCACCTGAGGTGAGAGGCGAGTTGCGAATTAGCGGCAGACAGCTCTGGGACTTCGACTCGGACAGACGTGTGCAGAGAGAAAGGCGTTGTGTGGTATCTGTACTGAAAGTCGAGTGTCTGGACATCTTGAGTGAGACTTGTGAGCTGTATGTAAGTGTATTGAAGTATCGAGTATATATTGTTGTGATCATCGTTCTGTATTTGATATGTGAATAAATCCATAGAACGGTGTGTCGTTGAGTCTTACGTCAAATCACGTTGTACTTGTACTGTCCCACACTGTTAGGTTAGCGAGCCAAGTTTAAGACCCTGACAAGTGTGGACGTGGTGGCATTCGTCCGGCTTTAAAATGAACGTGTTTATGTGAGTAACGATTTGAAACTAGAGTTTGTGAACGTAAAATTTTTGTCAAACTTTATAGTACATGTATTGTGATCATGGAAGGCTCATTTTGATTATTAACTACATTGTTTAAACATGTGTAAGACTATTTGTAAACGTACAGTGCATACATATTGTTTGTTCTTGTAAGCGTGTAAAACATTTGTGATTTGTGAACATTGTCACCGTTTTGACCTTGTCGACATTGTGATCTTGTCGCCATTTTGACCTTGTCGCCATCTTGTAAACTTGATGTCTATGTCCTTACTGAATGTCATCTTGATGTAAGTGATGTGTCATCAATGTTGTAGAGTGTTGAGATACTTGTAGATTGTCTTTGTGAAGTGAGTTGTCGGAAGCAAAAAGTTTGGAAAGAAAGTGACTTGTGTTTTGAAAAAAAAAATTGTTGACAGACAAACTTACGACCTACAACTACACTCGACGCCATACAAACCTAATCAACACTTAGTGACAAGCAGGCACACACCAACAAATAGACGCTAATTTATTTTCCTCCAAAATAAAGCAGGTTTTTCCGTACCATCCGAAACCTTGCCGTAGAGGTCATTTGTGTTCTCGAAGTAACGACCCTACAGTTCCTAGCCCGATTTCCAACCATTCTTCACCGCACCGGGGGCACTTGAGTATATTTTTCTTTTTCTATACTTTAAGGAAGCAATTTGAGGCACGTGTTGTCATTAGAAATATATTGTAAATTGTTCATTACTAACCACTTATAACATATTTTGTGTGGCTGGTATTTCATTGACATTTTTCATCATGTCTTCATTATTTGATTTCATTGATATGGGGATAAAATTACATTTAACAGGTGATGAATTGACAAAATGGAGTGAGAATAAATACTCTGAATACCTACTAGTACAGGAAAAAGCTGCTGAGCGTGAAGAAAGAGCAGCTGAAAGGGCTGCCAAGCAAGTAGAGGCAGAAACAGCTTTAAAGCAAGCTGAGATAGATAGTGAACTTAAGAAAGCAGAAATGGAACGAGAAACAGAATTAAAGAAGGCAGAAATAGCAGCTCAGAGTAAGAGAGAAGAACTGGAGTTACAGTTGAAGATGAAACAACTTGACACTGAGACTGCGATTAACAAAGAGTCTAAGAAATCTGAGAGACTGGAGAAAGAAAACCAGTACAAGAAATATCAAGGTATTGTACGTAATTATACCTCGGGTGACTGCATCGCAGCCTTTACCCAAAATTTTGAAACTTTAATGGAACATTACCAAGTTCCACTGTCTGAATGGAATATTGTTTACATGAGGAGTTTGTCAGGGGAACCTCTTAAAGTCATTGAAACCATCCCCAAAGACCTCAGAAAAGATTACCATTATCTGAAATCTAAGATTATGGCACATTTTATGTTAGACGAGGCAGGTTACAGAGAACAATTCAGTAAGTTGAGCCCAAAACCAACTCAAACGTTCTCTGACTACCTCTGCTTAGTCCGAGATATATTCACCAAATGGACTTCAGCAGCTAAAATTGACAAAAATTATCAGAAATTAGAAGATCTGATCATTAGAGACAAAATTGTATCATCTATTCCTTCAGCATTTTCTAAATTTTTGTTAGAGAATGAATGCACTAGTGTGGATGAGATTGAAAGACGGGGTTCGGCGTACTACACAGCCAACAAACATTGTTTTGCCACTGAAGCTACTGACATTAACTTTGTAGCAGCGGCTAACTATGACAAACCCTACAGTAGGCAGAAACCTCAAAGGCCTACCTCTGAGAAGTTTAAGCATTGTAGTTATTGTAAATTTTCACATAATCAGAATGAAATGTGCGATAAACAACCAGGATACCATACGTACCTATTAAACATGGTAAACAGACAAGATCAGGAGCGTAAATCCTTCAGAATGTTTGCGTAAATGTTTCCTCTGTAAGGCGTACGGACACCATCGAAAAGATTGTAAAGGTAGGCACATGACCAACAAAGCAAATGCCGCCTTGTTTGACATGTTCGGCGTCAGACGAAGAACAGCCAGAGAAACACCCTGTGAACTCAGCACAGGCTTTTGACATATTTAGCGCAAATAAATGCTCTGTTTGTAACACCTTCTATGAAGATGGTATTTTAACATGCGGTCACGCCATCCCTATTGCCAATGAAGAAGCTAATTTGGTAGTAGATTCAAAAGGCAAGATAATCATCCATCACGGATATGTGAATGGCAAGGCAGCTACAGTCCTTCGTGACACAGGCAGTTCACTTATTGGTCTAAAGAGAACGTTCATAATGCCTACAGACTATACAGGCAGGCACGTAACATGCAGAACATTCTCAGGCAATATTGAGAAATACCCATTAGCATGGGCATATATTGAAACACCTTTCCTCACTGGGAAAGTAAAGTGTGCTGCATTAACAAACCCAGTGTGTGATGTAATTATTGGAAATTTACCAGAGGTGAATGATAAACCTCATGACATAACATCTCTATGTATTGATGATACCATAACATCACCATCAAATGTCATCATGAAAAATGTCACACCACCTATTGATTGTATTGTAAATGTAGCTAATGTAGCACTAAGTTCTCATGACATCATTGATAACATTGTTCCATCATCATCTGATGTCATTGAATGTGTGAACGCAGTAACGAGATCTACTGCTAGAGTGCGAGATGAAAGTAATCAAACTGAGGCTATACAAATGCTTAGCCCAGAATCATTACCTACTAACACCATGAAGGAAACATTTGTAACAGCTCAAAAAGCTGATCCTTCATTGTCAAAATACTTTAATCTGATCGGCCAAAAGCCAAACGTAACAAAGAATGCAAAATGGCATTTTGCTATGAAAAATGATATACTCACCAGGTATTACACCAAAGGTGACAATACAACAGAGCAAACTGTTTTGCCAACAAATTATCGCAAGCAAGCCTTACATCTTGCTCATGATATACCTCTTGCAGGGCACATGGCATACGTTAAGACCAGAACAAGGTTACTGACACAGTTCCATTGGCCAAAATTTTGCAATGACATTAAAGAATATTGCAGAAGTTGTGACACCTGCCAGAAACTGGTAAAAAAAGAGAAAAACCCACAGGCAAAGTTACAAATTACTGACTTAGCCAGTCGACCTTTTGAAAAACTATCTGTTGACATAGTGGGCCCTCTTAATCATACAACAACTAAAGGGAATAAATATATTCTAACTGTCATTGATCAATGTAGTCGCTGGCCAGAAGCGATTCCGCTAAAGAACATTACTGCCAATGATATAATGGAAGTTTTCTTCCATATTTTTTCTCGGATAGGTTTTCCAGATACTATCCAATCTGATAGGGGCACTCAGTTTATTGCCGCATCTACCCAAGCTTTCACCAAAATGTTGGAAGTAAAGCAATGTTTCAATTCCCCTTACCATCCTCACAGTAGTGGAATTGTGGAAAAAATTTAACGGGGATCTAAAGCACATGCTTGCCAAAGTAACGCAAGAGCACCCCAATAACTGGGATGTATATCTACCAGCTATTCTTTTTGCTTATCGCGAAGGTACCTCATTCTAGTACCGGTTTCTCTCCTTTTGAACTTATCTATGGTGCCAAACCACGCGGCCCATTGACCATTTATCACCAAATGTTAACTGATTCTACTCCAGTACTTAAACCCATATCATCATACGTATATGTCACATCATTGCGTGAAAGAATCATCAAATCTTGTGTTATTGCAAAGAATGCACTAAAACTATCTGGTGCTACTTATAGACAGTATGCTGACAAAGGTAACAGGACGATAACTTTGACACCTGGACAGGACGTTCTTCTTCTACTACCTAGTGACAGACACCTATTGACTGATTCTTGGCAGGGACCTTTTAAAGTGACGAGACAGATTTCACCTGTAGACTACGAAATCCTCATAAAAGACAAACATAAAATATTTCACATAAATATGCTAAGACCATACCACAACAGAGAAAACGAACAAGACGATACGACAGCTTGTACAGTGATAATAGATCACGAAGACGACGATGCTAGTGACGAAATTCCAACGCCTGCATTAGACACGACAAACTGCTTGAAGGAGATCAAAATCAACCCAAAGTTGACTCAAGCAGAGACAAACAGTTGCAAACAGCTTATACAGCAATACAACACCATCTTTTCCAACAACCCAGGACAAACAGAATTAGTACAGCATCACATCACACTCACATCAAACACACCCATAAAATGCAGACCATACACCATTCCATTACATTACAAAGAACATTTACACCAGGAAATCATCAACTTAGAGAAAAACAACATCATAAGACGATCCCAGTCAGACTTCTCATCTCCAATGGTGATTGTACGCAAAAAGGACAATACAATAAGACTGTGCATTGACTATAGGAAGCTAAATAAAATAACTGTTCTAGATTTGGAGCCAATGGCAAACACTGACGATCTTCTGACAGAACTGACAGACGCTAGGTTCTTTACGACGCTAGATATGACTAAAGGATATTGGCAAATAGCAGTAGACGAACAGAGCTGACATCTGACAGCATTTGCCACACCTTGGGGACTGTACGAATGGTGCACACTTCCATTTGGGCTAGTCAATGCCCCTGCCACCTTCGTACGTATGACACGACTTCTTCTTGTAGACATTCCTAACATAATTTGCTATATAGACGACATCTGTGTTCACACAGAGACAATGACAGAGCACATTAAGACGTTAGAACAGACATTTGAACGTATTAGACAGCACGGACTGACTGTAAAGCCTGCAAAAGTAGACATAGCCTACCAGGAAATAACTTTCTTGGGTACAAAATATCCAATGGCTTTGTCATGACAGACGATAAAATTGTGTCCAAGATACTAAAACTCTCACTTCCGACTACTAAGAAACAAGTCAGAAGTTTGTTGGGATTAATAAATTATTACAGGCAGTTCATTCCTGATTTTTCCGAACTGACCGAAGTGTTTACTAATTTACTAACCAAAGACCAACCAGAGAAAATTGTAAACAATGAATGCCTACAAATTGCATTCCGAAAAGTGCTATCATATTTTTCTGATAATAGTTTGAATAATCTCATCCTCAAATTGCCCAACCTCCGTTTACCTTTCAGATTGCGTACAGATGCTAGCTCCGTGGCGATTGGAGCAGTCTTGTTGCAGGAGTACAACAACATACTCCATCCCGTTTACTTCGTATCCAGGAAACTAAAGCCCAGAGAACGGGCGTGGTCTATCCCTCAATTGGAAGCCCTAGCTTTAGTGGTAGGTATAACCAAATTGTCCAGATTTCTTCTAGGACGTCACTTTATCGTGGAATCTGACAGCAGCCCGTTACGGTTTATAAATTCAGGAGTACCCTCAAATCATATGGTAGCGCGTTGGTCTCTTAAACTTCAAGATTACAGCTTTGAGGTTCGACATATTCCAGGCAGATCCAACTCAATTGCCGATCTTTTGTCCCGTTGTCCGACCGACCCAGTAAGCACCAATGTCTGAGTGCAGTATGTACAAATACACTCGGACCGACACAGCCATTTATAAGTGAATAATTTTTTCCATTCACAAAAAGCTGTGCAATGTCTACAATATTGTGATAGGGATTACCCCCATTATAAATAGTGTTCTTATTTTACTAGTTCAGGTAGTGATTGTCGTGTATAATTGTGTAGTGTGTGGTAGAAAGCGAACTTTATTAATTGTATATACCAAAAACAATAACAGTGTCATATTCGCGCAAGAACCTACCTTAAGCGAACTATCCAAGTTGACAGTGACATCTGCGTGTGGATCATTCCATTTTAATGACGAGTATGAATGTGTAAACTGAACATTGACAGCTACTCCACTGCAGTGAACCGAAATCCATAATGTTCGGTAGTGAAACGTCCAACATGAACATTCAATCGTAATCCAGAAGGTTTTGTGAAACATCGAACACATGAACTGTGAGAAAGGTACTTTCCGTAACTACATCAAACCGGAACAAGTGTGTTCTACAAGCTTCAACATCAGCTGATTTTAATGTTCGTGTGTACTTCCGGATTAGTTAGAAATTTAGAGTAAAATTAGCAGACGACAAATAAAAGTTACAATATCTATGACGATTCTAAAATCTTTAGGAATCTATAAAATGAAATACACGAATTGTGTGTTTATTTATTTATGTAGTGTAATCTTAGAATCATATCTTGATTAATGTATTCATATTACCGACTTTTTCTCGTTAATATGAAGAAACGTCAAGCGATGACACTAAGAAATAAAATAATTATTGTAAATTATTGTATTTCATGAATGTTAAAATTATTTCCCTTTCATTTATTTGTTATTACATCCTTACACAAAGGGCCATAATTTAAAATGTATATTCTAATGTGTTGTGTATAAATAGCCAAGTTTTGC
This sequence comes from Cepaea nemoralis, assembly GCA_014155875.1. NCBI lineage: Eukaryota > Metazoa > Mollusca > Gastropoda > Stylommatophora > Helicidae > Cepaea > Cepaea nemoralis. The sequence continues at coordinate 55,653 of JACEFZ010002777.1, read as the reverse complement.
CAGACTATTGACACAACAGGTAGACATCTACTAGCATGGCAGAGGGTGCCGACATTGCAGAACAACACGAAAGCTACTGACCAAGTAAGGGCAGGGCTTGAGCGTTTTATACGACTTATATAAAGTCGTATTTCGGTCTAGCTAGATGGTTTTTGTTTCAAGAACCATATTATTACGTTTTTTTCTATTTGCTGCGAGGTAGATGCGTGAAGCTGGAACTACCGATCTGACTGGGTCACTCATGCAATTGAGGTAATCAGCCATCGAGATGATGAAACCTGACAAGTGTTAAAGGTTGAACACCACATGTCGTTGAATGCAGCTTCCATTTCTTATATATTTCTATGGCATATTTGTATTTATTTGTATTTGATAGAAATGTACATAACAATAGAAGGGTCGACTCTGACAAGGTTTAAATATTAACCCATTATGTATATATATGATACATGAAAGATGACATCTTTCATGAATTTGCCGGGGGAGCGTGTCAGAGTCCAGAAAGGGGACATTGATGCAGTGACATCGTTACGCCCGCCAGGCGACTTAGCTCCCAGTAGGGACGCAGTAACTTCGTTACGCCGCCAGGCGAATAGTGGTTACCGGCCTGCAAGACTGCTGGCTGACAAGCGACCAGCGGTCAAGCAAGGACGACGCTAAACGCACGCATGCCTCGTGACGTCACCTGAGGTGAGAGGCGAGTTGCGAATTAGCGGCAGACAGCTCTGGGACTTCGACTCGGACAGACGTGTGCAGAGAGAAAGGCGTTGTGTGGTATCTGTACTGAAAGTCGAGTGTCTGGACATCTTGAGTGAGACTTGTGAGCTGTATGTAAGTGTATTGAAGTATCGAATGTATATTGTTGTGATCATCGTTCTGTATTTGATATGTGAATAAATCCATAGAACGGTGTGTCGTTGAGTCTTACGTCAAATCACGTTGTACTTGTACTGTCCCACACTGTTAGGTTAGCGAGCCAAGTTTAAGACCCTGACAGTCTTCTTCAACATATATATATATATATATATATATATATATATATATATATATATATATATATATATATATATATATATATATATATATATATATATATATATATATATCAACCGATGTGTCTCCACCTTGCCGCGGTGGGGGTGCTTGTGTGTCCCTCTGACCCCATGTGCTTGCCGATGGATGAAAACTACATATCGGACAGCTTATGGGATAGGGGCCAGACTAAGAGAGACACAACCTGCTGCTCTGAAGGTTAGACTGAGGATAACAGTCAAAAATTTAAATAAGGTTCACGAAGGCAGAAGTTCTTGGTCCGGACAATACTCTAAGGCTCTCTGTCGAGGGTTCAGGCTGAACGCTCTAAGCCACAAACCCTCGGATCTGAGAGCCGGGCCGATAGCCACCCTCCGAAAATAGAAGTGAAATACTGAGCAAGCTACAAGCCCAGGTCTGACACCTGTTCGAAGGCTCTCAGCTGGGGAATATGAGGGATTCCCGGATGAGAGCCTGGCCGTTTCTCGTTCACTGCTGCACGGAGGTAAGGTGCTGAGCCGGCAGCACATGTAGCCTACCTCGTGAGCGAGTACAACGTAAGAAAAGTGCCCCAGTCGAATGAAATGGTTACGAAAACTGTCTGTATCTAACTCATAGAGAGTGTAGACAAAAGTGGAAAAACGTCTCAATAACACGAAATGGAACGCACTACTAGCGAATCCATTGCGTGGTCCGAAGCAACAGCAAAAGCTTACCGAGTGGATGTCGCCCGCAGTCTGACCGTTCCTCGTGTGCGCTTGAGCGACCAGTGGCAAGCGATATGCCCAACACACGGAAGTGAGGAACTAAAGCAGCCATGAGCAGGACGTAGCAACTCCTTGGGTGAGCCCAGTCTCAGAGCAATATGTGCCGGCTCTGCAATTATGGAAGCCTCCTTGGATAGCAAGGGAATGCCCATGGTCTGCCCCTGCCTTCCCTTGAGGGCCGACCACGATGTCGTTGATTGTTCTATCTTGACCAGCTGAGATGTTGGCGACATCACAACAGTCTAACGTGCCTCGAAACCAGAGGAAGGCTAACCTCATTAAAAATGCCCGCCGGAAGTCGGAAGTGCCGTCCTACGGGAGGCAAACTAAAAATTGACACTACGCAATTCCGTCCGAGTGAAATGTGTCGTCCGAATGTCTCTCGTGCTAGGAACAGCTCTGACTACCTAGTTTCCGAATGCCGCTCTTGTTTGGAATAGCTCTGACTAGGTAGTTTTCCGAATGTCTGTCGTGCCTGGAACAGCTCTGACGGGCGCAACGACAAGCACATGTCCGAAAACTCGCTGAGTGGATACCGTCTGCAAACTTGTCTGGTTTGTGCGGGAATGGCCCGGGGCAAACGAAATGACCAATATATTGAAGTGAGGATTTAAAGCAGCCATGAGCAGGACTGACGATTCCCTCGGTGAGCCCAGAAACAGGGCGCTATGTGTCGGCCCTGCAACTATGGAAGCAACCTTGGATGGCGGAAAATGCTATGGACTGTCCCTGCCTTCCTTTGAGGGATGACCGTTGTCTTCGACCGTTCAACCTTGGCCAGCTGAGTTGTAGATGGCACCACAAAAGTGAGAGTCTCCCAGGAATGCTACCTGGTCAAAAAAGCACGCTGTAGCCGGATGTGTTGGCCTACGGGTTTCGGCCCAAGGGCGCATAACAGACACACCGCAATCACATCTGAAAAAACACTCCGGATGAACGAAAAGAAGATATATATATATATATATATATATATATATATATATATATATATATATATATATATATATATATATATATTTGTTTGTTTGTTTTTTTTTTTTTTTCTTTCCCAGAAGTAACCAATGATTTAGCATGTTCATTTGTAGACTCAGAGTGGCAGTATGAAATAATTATTCTCGTATGTTCACAGTCGGTTGTTGCGTTTGGAAAGCAAATATTTGACGTTGCTGGTTGTTGTTGTTTTCAGGTTAAGTCATTGTTCCTGAAATAGCCGTTCAGAATGGCTATGTTACCTCACTGTAGTGTGCTGGTTTTACTGGCAGCTCTGTCCTCAGCAGGTAATGTCGCCAAGTATTCTTTATTCGTTTGCTCTTGTTTCACCTAATTGTTTGTCCCTGTGTCTGCGTTTTATCATCAATATCTGTTGGGAAGTTATTGATAAACAGTACACCCCTGAAACAAGTTAGAGAAATGAAATATATAGGAAGCATGATCATAGATGGTGGTAGAATAGACAGAGATATCGAAATCAGATATCAAACAATAAGTGCGCTTTTATATCAAGTATAACCCATACTGAAACATCCAAATATACCTATGTTCGCACAACAACAGATAATAGATAGTATATTCAAACCAACTCTGCTGCCAATGTCAGATTTGGACATTATCCAAATCACACTTACGCTGCGTGGTCTCGAGGTATGGTGTCCGCCTCGAGTGCTGGAGGTCCCGGGTTCAGGCCCCGGTGAGGACCGGAATTTATTTAAAAAATCCACCTGGACTTCCAGTAATAAGATTTCCCCTGGTCTCTGGGTAGTGAGATCGGACGCCCGTGTGTATTGTTGCGCACGTAAAAAATCCCTTGGCAGTTGGAAATCGAAAAAGAGTAGCCTAAAGGCGCTGCCCGGGCAAAATTTCGAGTTAAAAATCTACCCAAAGTATTTCAAGATCCTCGCCGATGCAACGGAGTTCGTGCATTGAGCTGAGTTTCTCCAGACTCAGGTTTGAGTTAGGAGGAAAACGGACCACTTATAGGTTAAACAGTGTGTCGTGATTTTGATCCATCGACTAAATTAAACTAACTAAACTAAACACTTAAGGAAAATCAACACCTGCGAGATGAGATTCTTGAGGAGAGCTATTAACGTATCTATCCGAGACCGAGTAAGACATTATGTTATCAGACAGACAGTGGGATTAACACCTTGAGCCACATTATTAAAAGGCTGAATATCAAATGGTTCAGCCATCTAGTTAGACCAACTACCAGCACTGGCCCTACTTCAAAGATGATCTGATGCGAGAGCAAGAGGAAGTCTGAGAAGAAAATAGATTGACGACATCAAAGACATCGTACAATCACATGGAATGACACTATCCATTCGCCACCTGGGGGAACCGGAGCACCAGCTAAACCTGCCCACATCTCTTGACTGCGATAGTTGAAGATGGTGATGATAATGATGATGATCTGTTGGAAGACAGCACAAGGAGCCGCGGTAAAGTGAGGTTTAGAAAAGAATGATGAGAATATCATGGGCATAGAAGAATTATGAGAATATCATGGACATAGAAGAATGATGAGAATATCATGGACATAGAAGAATGGTGAGAATATCATGGATATAGAGTAACATGTTATGTTGTTTGTCCATCAAGAATGATGATGACCATTCATTTCATCCAGTGGGGTTGAAGGTGTGGAGCCGTGGGTTCTAAGATGGCTGATAAGGCCTATTTTGGCTCGAAATGTTCTTTGACAATGTGGACAAAGAATGCTTGACGTCTCTGGAGGAGGATTTCCTGCAGTGGTTTTTCTGTCCTGCCTTTTCTTCACAGCTCTTGCAGTCCTGGTTGCCTCACATATAACTGCACCTTTGCGCAATGATGCACGCCACGAATTTCGGTCTCTGGCTGCAGCCTCCCAGGTGTCATGATGAATTCCAAAAGCATTCAGTGAAATTTTCAGAGTGTCTTTAAAACGTTTCCTCTGGCCACCTTGGGAGCGTTTACCACAACGCAGTTCGCTGTAAAAAATTCGTTTAGGGAGCCTGTGATCTGGCATGCGAGTCAAGTGACCAGCCCAGCGAATCTGATTCTTCATCAGTAGAGTGTGGATACTGGGCATGGATGCTCTTTCTAGGACTTCAGTATCTGGAATCTTGTCTTGCCATTTAATCTTCAGTAGCTTCCTTAGGCAGACTGTGTGGAAGTGGTTTAATTTCCTAGCGTGTCGCTGATAAACAGTCCAGGTTTCACAAGCATATAGCAGTGTGGATAATACAACTGCTTTGTAGACTTTTAGCTTTGTTTGCAGGCTTATTCCAGTTCTGTCCCATACATTCTTGTACAGTCTGCCAAAGGCTGCACTGGCCTTGGAGATTCTTGCATTCACTTCGTCATCGATTGTGGCAGCTTGTGACACGGTGCTGCCAAGATAGGTAAATTTGTCCACAACACTTAGTCTATGATCATTCACTTTGATATTCGGCACAGTGTGATTATTCCCTGGAGCTGGCTGGTACATAACTACAGTCTTCTCCAAGTTGATATTGAGCCCAAAGTTGGCACAGGCATGTGAGAAAGCTGAAACGTTATGTTGCATGTCCGCCTCTGAGTTGGCGTATAGAGCGCAATCATCAGCAAACAGGAGCTCTCTGACTGTGCCACTGTTAATTTTGGTTTTAGCTTTCAGCCTTCTGAGATTGAATAACTTTCCATCCATACGGTAGTTGATGTCTATTCCAATGTCGTCGTTCTCGAAGGCATTCATCAACATGGCTGAAAACATGAGGCTGAACAGTGTTGGTGCCAGGACACATCCTTGCTTCACTCCATTGGTGACAGGAAAGGGTTCAGACAGCTCACCATTTTCCTGTACTCTTGCCTGCATGCCGTCATGAAATAGCCGCACTATTTGGACAAACTTTCGTGGACAGCCATATTTTGCCATAATCTTCCACAGTCCTTCTCTGCTGACTGTATCAAAAGCCTTGGTAAGGTCAATGAAAGTGGAGAACATTTCACAGTTCTGTTCCTGACATTTCTCTTGCAGCTGCCTCGCAGCGAAAATCATGTCAACAGTTCCACGTTCTTTTCTGAAGCCACATTGACTCTCAGGAAGAAGACCTTGATCGAGATGGGCTGTGAGGCGATTGAGAAGAATTCTGGCGAGTATCTTCCCTGCAATTGAAAGCAAGGAGATGCCTCGGTGGTTGTCACAGATATTTGCATCAACGCACACTCTCATGACAGAGTAACAAATTTACATGAATGCACAAAGCCAGCCGCGTCACGTAAACATCGCTTTGAACTTCGATTATGGTCTAACCGACATGAGGGTGATTATTCCGTTCCACCGAACTAGTCCCTGTGTGTGAGGCCGGTAATGCTGGATGCTGACACATTAATGAATGCAGACTAAAATATGGAGAATTATTACTGCCCGCGCTGTCTATGCTGATGTAACCGTTTGTATGTGGACTTAGAAACACATCTGGGTGAATGATGAAAATGGTGATGATGATAATGAAAACGATGGCGATGTTGAAGAAGATGACAGTGATGATAATGAAGAAGAGGAAGAAGAAGAAGGGGGGGGGGGGCTGGAGTAGGGAGAGGAGGAGATAGTGGAGTAGGGGGAAAGGAGGAGGAAATGAGGAGAAATAAGAAAGAAAGAAAGAAAGAAAGAAAGAAAGAAAGAAAGAAAGAAAGAAAGAAAGAAAGAAAGAAAGAAAGAAAGAAAGAAAGAAAGAAAGAAAGAAAGAAAATATAATATTAAAGTACTACTAGTAAACATACATTATTTTGTCTCCCCAGGGCCAATAACTCCAAACGGTAAGTATACATCGTGTGTAGGTAATTACTTGCTCTTGTTTATGTGATCCATGACCTCGCGGCGTTATCGACCCATGGTCCCTTGACCTCCGCTTTCCCATCAAAGCCACAAATCCTGTCTCTCAGCATTGTTATCATCATACATGCGGATTCCACAACATACGTGTCCAGTCGACAACAAGAAAACACATGAGTAATGTTTATGCATATTTATTCTGTCATGCAGTTGTTCATGTAATTGCATCATTGAGTAACGTTTATGCACATTTATTCTTCCATGCAGTTTCTCATGTAGTTGTGGTTTTGTGTGTTTGTTTGTGTGCTCAAGCGTAGTCAATACACGTGTTATTACATCTAGTGCACTGGACTGATGTTTGCGTGTGGATTACCTGTCCCTATTACCAGTGTCCCTCGCCATCAGGCGAACCTACTCCGACTTCTGAGGTACTTGTAATTTCCTGGCCAAGGGGTTAACGACATTGTTCGTAATTCCGTATATCCATGTGGGGAAAACAGCAGGAGCGAGAATCGGCAGTGGTTCGCGCCGCGCTGGTAACTTACGGGGGTTATGTGAGCCGGTCGTTCAGAAAGCAATGGCAAACTACTGAACGTAAAACTTGTCTAGTACATCAACAGCAGCTGAAAAATGCTGATGTTGACTGCAGCGTCCTGTCCTGTAAGGGATATGCAACATTAAAAACAAAGTCAAGGACGAGAAGTCAACATTTTAGCCCAACTGACCGGTGTAGGGGTTGAACCCGGTAACTCGGAATTAGCCCATGGAAGTTTAAGAGCGGATCTCTTACCCATTCGGCCACGCTGACCTCAGTTGTATAAATGATAAGCCATTGGATAAACACAGTCGGGGTCTACAGCAGGAAGCTGCCGAGGGCTCGTGAAGTGTGAGGACCATTACGTGGTTCAGACCCGAGGGCACATAGAAATGAGAGGTCAGTCTTTGCCTCATCTAGCTAGCGTCGAGTTATTGCATGCGCCAATGGTCCGATCCTGCTGTTGTTGTGTGTCCATCACGAATGATGATGACCATTTACTTCATCCTGTGGGGTTGAAAGTATGGAGCCATGAGTTCTAAGATGGCTGATAAGTCCTATTTTGGCTCGAAATGTTTTTTGACAATGTGGACAAAGAATGCTTGACGTTCCAGGAGGAGGATCTCCTGCAGCGGTTTTTCTGTCCAGCCTTTATTTCACAGCACTTGCAGTCCAGGTTGCTTCACAAGTGACTGCACCCTTGCGTAATGATGTATGCCACGACATTCGGTCTCTGGCTGCAGTCTCCCAGTTGTCATGATTAATTCCAAAAGCATGCAGTGAGATTTTCAGAGTGTCTTTAAAGCGTTTCCTCTGGCCGCCCTGGGAGCGTTTACCTACAACGCAACTCGCAATAAAAACTTCGTTTAGGGAGCCTGTGATCTGGCATACGAGTCAAGTGACCAGCCCAGTGAATCTGATTCTTCATTAGTAAAGTGTGGATACTGGGCATGGACGCTCTTTCTATGACTTCAGTGTTTTTGATTTTATCTTGCCATTTAATCTTCAATAGCTTCCTAAGGCAGACTGTGTGGAAGTGGTTTAATTTCCTAGCGTGTCGCTGATAAACAGTCTAGTTTTCACAAGCATATAGCAGTGTGGATTATACAACTGCTTTGTAGACTTTCAGCTTTGTTTGCAGGCTTATTCCAGTTCTGTCCCATACATTCTTGTACAGTCTGCCAAAGGCCACACTGGCCTTGGAGATTCTTGCATTCACTTCGTCATCAATTGTGGCAGCTTGAGACACAGTACTGCCAAGATAGGTGAATTTGTCCACAACACTTAGTCTATGACCATTTATTACATAGCTAGCGTGGAGTTAGGGCCTGGATCACTGGTTCGATCACAACACTGAGTCTATGACCATTTATTACATAGCTAGCGTGGAGTTAGGGCCTGGATCACTGGTCCGATCCTGCTAATGACGATGTCAACGTAGCTCCACAGCTTGTACACCAGCACACCGCCACGGCACTCGATGATGATAGCCAATTACCTCCGTCTACGCGAAGTAAACTTACGTGCTTTCCAATCAATCAATCAATCAATCAATCAATCAATCAATCAATCAATCAGGTGCCGTCTCTACGATGAAAGTTGGCTTCAATGGGTCTCCAACACTGACTGTCTCTCGCCCTGACTGTACATTCTGTCAGACATATGTTCGTCTATCTCTTGATGTTATCCTCCCACTTGTATCGGTGTCTACCTCTTGTTCGCTTGCCCTCAACCTCGCACTCAAGTATGGTTTTAATAGGAGTCTTATGTCGTTTACCGTGGCCGAAATATTTCACTTGCCTCTATTTTATTTCTTTCATCCCCTCTGTTTTTATTCCTAGATGTTCTAGAACAGTGGTTCTCAATTGGTGGGGAATTCCCCCCAAGGTGGAATTTTCGGGTTTCCGGGGGGGGGGGGGGGGGGGGGGGGGGGGGGGGGGGGGGGGGGGGGGGGGGGGGGGGGGGGGGGAGGAGAATGAAGACCATTTCAAGATCGCGTTAATACAAGAACCGATTGCTTGATGTTGTTTTTCCCCTCATACTTTACAGTTAAGTACGTCCCATCCTTCTAAAATTCATTTTATAAAGTCAGTAGACCCACAAATCATGTTTTATGTGGATGTCTAGACTTGTTTTAGTATGTGCAATTAAATTTACCTTACATTTTTACGTATACTGTATAGGTATGGGGGATTTTTAGATAGGAAATATGAAGGGGGGGGGGGGGAATGACGTTCTGAAAATACGGTGAAAAGGGGGGGGGGGGGGGGGCACGGGCCAAATTTTTTATAGGAAGGGGGGGGGGGAATGACGTTCTCAAAATATGGTGAAGGGGGGCACGGGCCAAAAAAGGTTGAGAACCACTGTTCTATAACCTCTGTATTTGATTGTTTTTGTTTCCATGAAATACGACATATTCTTCTGTATACCCACATCTCCAAGGTTTTTCTACTTTCTAAGTGTTTGTTCATTGTCCAGGCTTCTGCGCCATACAGTAGCGTTGAATATACATAACATTTGACAATTCTCCTTTCAATGCGTTGTTACTCTCTCGAGATGTTAACACTGATTTCGTGTTGTTGAAATCATTTTCGGCCTTTTCTATTCTATTGTTGATTTCTGTATCAATTTAGCCATCATCCTTTATTACATGTCCAAGATAAGAGAAACTTGTTACTTGTTCTAGTATCTCCCCGTTTACTGTGATATTCATTGATGACCTTTCCTTTCCACTGCTAAGTATCATAGTTTTCGTTTTTTGGAAGTTAATATCTACATTAATACCTAAATTAATATCTAAGTTAATATCTAAGTTCATATCTAAATTTATATCTACGGTAATATCTAAGTTAATATCTAAGTTAATATCTATGTTAACATCTAACTTAATATCTAAGCTAATATCTAACATGTTTACACCGAGTGAATATTATTTCTGGAGGCGCAGTGCCGTAGTGGCTGGGCACTCGCCTGAAGGCCTACTGCCCATGGGATCGATACACATCGTGGGAATACTTGAATTGTGAAAATTGACCTAGGGGTTCAGGTTTAGCCACGCTGAAATATGTACCAGAAAATGTAGTGGAAGTAAAGGCGGACGGTGCAACACAGACAGCATCAGCCACCCAGTGCCGGTTGGTCTCTATAAGAGTGGGTCTGGCATCGCGTGATTGCTTCGCCTTCAGGTGTGTTACAGGTGTAGCATGGCGTGTTTAGCTCGCCTTCAAGTGTGTCACAGGTGTAGTATCGCTTGACTAGTTCGCCTTGAAGTGCGTCACAGGTGTAGTATCGATTGACTAGTTCGCCTTGAGGTGTCTCACAGGTGTAGTATCGCTTGACTAGTTCGCCTTGAGGTGTTTCACAGGTGTAGTATCGCTTGACTAGTTCGCCTTGAGGTGTATCACAGGTGTAGCATCACTTGACTAGTTCGCCTTGAAGTGTGTCACAGGTGCAGTATCGCTTGACTAGTTCGCCTTGAGGTGTGTCACATGTGTAGTATCGCTTGACTAGTTCGCCTTGAGGTGTGTAACAAGTGTAGTATCGCTTGACTAGTTCGCCTTGAGGTGTGTAACAAGTGTAGTATCGCTTGACTAGTTCGCCTTGAGGTGTGTTACAGGTGTAGTATTGTATGACTGGTTCGCCTTCAAGTGTGTCACAGGTGTAGTATCGATTGACTAGTTCGCCTTGAGGTGTGTCACAGGTGTAGTATCGCTTGACTAGTTCGCCTTGAGATGTGTAACAAGTGTAGTATCACGTGACTAGTTCGCCTTGAGGTGTGTCACAGGTGTAGTATCGCTTGACTAGTTCGCCTTGAGGTGTGTCACAGGTGTAGTATCGCTTGACTAGTTCGCCTTGAGGTGTGTCACATGTGTAGTATTGCTTGACTAGTTCGCCTTGAGGTGTGTCACAGGTGTAGTATGGCTTGACTAGTTCCCCTTGAGGAGTGTAACAAGTGTAGTATTGCTTGACTAGTTCGCCTTGAGGTGTATCACATGTGTAGTATTGCTTGACTAGTTCGCCTTGAGGTGTGTAACAAGTGTAGTATCGCTTGACTAGTTCGCCTTGAGGTGTGTCACAGGTGTAGTATTGCTTGACTAGTTCGCCTTGAGGTGTGTAACAAGTGTAGTATCGCGTGACTAGTTCGCCTTGAGGTGTGTAACAAGTGTAGTATCGCGTGACTAGTTCGCCTTGAGGTGTGTCATAGGTGTAGTATCGCTTGACTAGTTCGCCTTGAGGTGTGTCACAGGTGTAGTATGGCTTGACTAGTTCGCCTTGAGGAGTGTAACAAGTGTAGTATCGCGTGACTAGTTCGCCTTGAGGTGTATTACATGTGTAGTATTGCTTGACTAGTTCGCCTTGAGGTGTGTAACAAGTGTAGTATCGCTTGACTAGTTCGCCTTGAGGTGTGTCACAGGTGTAGTATTGCTTGACTAGTTCGCCTTGAGGTGTGTAACAAGTGTAGTATCGCTTGACTAGTTCGCCTTGAGGGGTGTCACAGGTGTAGTATCGCTTGACTTGTTCGCCTTAAGATGTGTCACAGGTGTAGCGTTGCGTGCCTAGTTCATCTTAAAGTGTCTCACATGTGTAGTTTCGCTTGACTAGTTCGCCTTGAGGTGTCTCAGAGGTGTAGTATTGCTTGACTAGTTCGCTTTAAGATGTGTCACAGGTGTAGCGTTGCGTGCCTAGTTCATCTTAAAGTGTGTCACAGGTGTAGTATCGCTTGACTAATTCGCCTGAAGGTATGTCACAGATGGAGCATTGCGTGCCTAGTTCGCCTGAAGGTATGTCAAAGGGTCCTCAACTCAAAATGATCTCATTGTGCAACTCTTGTATTGTCTGATTCATATTGTCTGATTCGTGTTGTCTTGTTCATGTTGTCTCATTCATACGTCATGCCCCATGTTGTCTGATTCACGTTGTCTGCCTATCCCCTAGCCGGCTGTAATTACAGAGGAAGAGTCTACAGCAACCTGGACACCCTCCCCCACGACAACGGATGTGCCACTCTGCAGTGTCAGTTCGGTCAAGTTGTCACATTCTATGAAGGTAATATATGATTGTATTTGCTACACCCTAACCTATCTATTTCTTGCATGTTACATAGAACCAGCTCTCACATCCTTTTTTCGCACATCCTTTACAGGACATCGCTGTTAACATCAGCATCTTTCAGCTGATTGTTGATTTCTTGGCAAGATTACGCTCAGCAGTTTGCCATTGCTTTCTGAGCGACCGGCTCACATACCCTGTTAGTTACCAACGCGGCGAGAACCGCTACCGATTCTCGCGCAGGTTACGTTCCTCGTGTAGAGATATACGGGATTACGGAGAAAGACGTAAACACTGGGCCAGGGAGACCGGCTCTCACATTCTATGAAGATAATATATGATTGTGATTGCAACACCCTAACCTGTCTACTTCCTTGCATGTTACATAGAACCAGTTCTAACATACGACTGCGAATCCTGGACAATTATTAAAGCAGACGAAATAATCACTGGAAGCTTTTAGAGATGTGGTTTATAGAAGAATGCTGAAAATTAACTGGACAACCAAAATGAGTAATCTGGACATTTTCGGAGAAGCTGAGTCGCAAAGACAGCTTATCACAAACGTCACAAATTTGCAGTCATCATTTTTGGCCACGTTATGAGAAGACAAGACCTGGAACATGTAACAACCGGAGAGATTTGTGGAAAGAGAGATAGAGGAAGGCAACGTGAGAAAATCCTTGAGTGTCTAGTGGCATGGCAGAGAAGGGTGTCAACACATTAATTGATTTCATGCTGTCTGAGATCGCAATTTGTGGAGAAGCGTGATCGCCAGCCGGCAAGGCACTAGATAATGATGACCTGCCTACTAAATATCTACCTACCTGTCTGCCTGTCTGTTTGTCTGGTTTAAGCTGAAGTAACTACCCACATGTCGGAATTATGGCTTTATGAAGGGTAACTGCAGGGAAAGGCTTAGTGTAGGAGTTGCCAATTGCTCAATATGTGACCATTTGAAAATAAAGTTTGTTCGTTGTCTTTCTCTTCTCTCTCCCCCTCACTCTCTTTATTTCTCCCTCGTTCTCTCCCTCTCTCTCCCTCCCCCTCTCTCTCCCTCCCTTCCACTCCCTCCCTCTCTCTCTCCCTTCCTCTCTCCCCCTCTCTCTCACTCTCCCTCTCTCTCACTCTCCCTCTCTCAACGAACCCCCCCTCTCTCTCTCTCTCTCCCCCTCCCTCCCTTTCTCCCTCTCCCCCTCTCACTCCCTCCCTCACTCTCTCTCCCTCCCTCACCTCCTATCTCTCACTTCCCCTCTCCCCCTCTCTCTCTTCTCTCTCATGTTCCCGTGAAACAGTGTTGAAGGAAAACAGACACGAACCATCGTGTCGTCAGGCAACTGATACAAAAGTTATCTCCCCTGTATGTCACTGAATTCCCATAGCCAAAGATGATTATATTCTCGGAAATGTGAAAGCGTGTCTCCAAATCTGAGAGAAAGTATTCTGATCAGTTGCCTATTCTTAAGAAGAGTCTTCTTCGTTTTCTTTTCATTTTCTTTCTCCTCTTCCTTCTCCTCCTCATCTCCTGTTTACAACACAGACTGGAGAAATAGATACATTGGCGAATCGAACTTTTGCATGTGTCTCTCTCACCGTAATACTTGTGATGTCAACTATGGTGGTATCCCTGTAGGAAATACTGTCATGATATACCTAAATCAATGACAGTAGACAGTACTACCTGCTTTCTGTTAGCGCCAAATGTTGAACGGCGCTCACCAACCCCGACATCCCCACAATGTGCTAACTGCTTCGGGCGAAGAAGTGCAATTGGGCGGGTACAAGCCTTATCCTGGTACGAGGAAATGCAACCTAAAGATAACATGTCATGGCAGGGCAGACCAGGCCCTAAGCCTTAGGTTGGTAACTAGTCTATGATCGAAGCTCCTACAGGTAGACAGTTAGAGCATTAATGATACGACAGCTTCTGCAGCTTGTCTTGTTCTAGACGTACCTTTCCCCTGGAGTAAACTAGGCAGACCGTGAGAGACTGCATGGGCAACAAATGGTCTCTACAATTCACCCCAATATTTGTGCTTTAAGAGGTATCATTCCATTTTACAAACACCATCTGTCATGACGGCAATGTGCCAGTCAAATATATTATATTGTTTTATTAATGTTTTCAGTCATTACCCACTGTTAAAATTTTCGTTCCCTTTCCCGAGGACCTCCATACATGATTAATTCCCAATGTTTTTAACCTGTTGTCAGTAATCTTAAGGACTCACCCCGTCTGACAAAAGTTGCAGGACTTGTGCTTCTTATGTGTGTGTGTTGTGTGTGTGTGTGTGTGTGCGTGCGTGCGTGCGTGCGTGCGTGCGTGCGTGCGTGCGTGCGTGCGTGCGTGCGTGCGTGCGTGCGTGCGTGCGTGCGTGCGTGCGTGCGTGCGTGCGTGTCTTTTGTGTCTGTAAGCATCGTTGTTGTTTTTTCAAGAGAATAACTTGGGTGAGTGTGCATCTTGTATATCAAAGCCGTCATCTTGTCTCTCTCCTACAGCGTGTGGCAAAGATGTGGACGGCAACTGCCATCGCATTAACATGATGTACGTCTACAAGGGCGATACCTATGAGTGCAAGAAAGTTGCCGTGGGCTCGACCTTCGAGTACAAGAATGTTGTGGCTTACCCCGCCGCCAACAGAGACTGCGTGGAAGGGACGAAGACCTACAAACATCTGGACAAATATATTCGTCCTGGCGGGTGCCTGCAGTTTCAGTGTCAGAACGGCATAGGAGCTGCGTTAATGAAGGTCAGTGGTTATGTTACATTCTGCTGCACATTTTGTTTGAATACATCAGCACGCAAGGTCGGGCTAATTAATTTATATTAGGTAATGAGATGATGAAGCCCTAGATGTTAGCATCACGTGATGTAGTCTTCAGGTGATATAGCTAGCAGGTGATGTAGCCAGCAGGTGATATAGCTAGCAGGTGATGTAGCCAGCAGGTGATATAGCCAGCAGGTGATGTAGCCAGCAGGTGATGTAGCCAGCTGGTGATGTAGCCAGCATGAGGTGATGTAGCCAGCAGGTGATGTAGCCAGCAGGTGATGTAGCCAGCATGAGGTGATGTAGCCAGCAGGTGATGTAGCCAGCAGGTGATGTAGCCAGCAGGTGATGTAGCCAGCAGGTAATGTAGACAGCAGGTGATGTAGCCAGCAGGTGATGTAGCAGCAGGTGATATAGCAGCAGATGATGTAGCCAGCAGGTGATGTTGCCAGCAGGTGATGTAGCCAGCATGAGGTGATGTAGCCAGCAGGTGATGTAGCCAGCAGGTGATGTAGCAGCAGGTGATGTAGCAGCAGGTGATGTAGCCAGCAGGTGATGTTGCCAGCAGGTGATGTAGCCAGCATGAGGTGATGTAGCCAGCAGGTGATGTAGCCAGCATGAGGTGATGTAGCCAGCATGAGGTGATGTAGCCAGCAGGTGATGTAGCCAGCAGGTGATGTAGCAGCAGGTGATGTAGGCAGCAGGTGATGTAGCCAGCAGGTGATGTTGCCAGCAGGTGATGTAGCCAGCATGAGGTGATGTAGCCAGCAGGTGATGTAGCCAGCAGGTGATGTAGCCAGCAGGTGATGTAGCCAGCATGAGGTGATGTAGCCAGCAGGTGATGTAGCCAGCAGGTGATGTAGCAGCAGATGATGTAGCCAGCATGAGATGATGTAGCCAGCAGGTGATGTAGCCAGCATGAGATGATGTAGTCAGCAGGTGATGTAGCCAGCATGAGGTGATGTAGCCAGCAGGTGATATAGCTAGCAGGTGATGTAGCCAGAATGAGATGATGTAGCCAGCAGGTGATTTAGCCAGCAGGTGATGTAGCCAGCATGAGATGATGTATCCAGCAGGTCATATAGCCAGCATGAGATGATGTAGCCAGCATGAGATGATGTATCCAGCATGAGGTGATGTAGCCAGCATGAGGTGATGTAGCCAGCAGGTGATGTAGCCAGCATTGTGATGTAGCCAGCAGGTGATGTAGCCAGCAGGTGATGTAGCCAGCAGGTGATGTAGCAGCAGGTGATGTAGCCAGCAGGTGATATAGCCAGCCTTGTGATGTAGCCAGCAGGTGATGTAGCCAGCAGGTGATGTAGCCAGCAGGTGATGTAGCCAGCAGGTGATGTAGCCAGCAGGTGATGTAGCCAGCATGAGGTGATGTAGCCAGCAGGTGATGTAGCCAGCATGAGGTGATGTAGCCAGCAGGTGATGTAGCCAGCATGAGGTGATGTAGCCAGCATGAGCTGATGTAGCCAGCATGAGGTGATGTAGTTAGCATGAGATGATATAGCCAGCAGGTGATGTAGCCAGCAGGTGAATGTAGCCAGCAGGTGATGTAGCCAGCATGAGGTGATGTAGCCAGCAGGTGATGTAGCCAGCAGGTGATGTAGCAGCAGCTGATGTAGCAGCAGGTGATGTAGCCAGCAGGTGATGTAGCAGCAGGTGATGTAGCCAGCATGTGATGTAGCCAGCATGAGGTGATGTAGCCAGCATGAGGTGATGTAGCCAGCATGAGGTGATGTAGCCAGCATGAGGTGATGTAGCCAGCAGGTGATGTAGCCAGCAGGTGATGTAGCAGCAGGTGATGTAACCAGCAGGTGATATAGCCAGCAGGTGATGTAGCCAGCATGAGGTGATGTAGTCAGCATGAGATGATATAGCCAGCAGGTGATGTAGCCAGCAGGTGATGTAGCCAGCAGGTGATGTAGCCAGCATGAGATGATGTAGCCAGCATGAGATGATGATAGCCAGCAGGTGATGTAGCCAGCACTGGATGTAGCCAGCAGGTGATGTAGCCAGCATGGGTGATGTAGCCAGCAGGTGATGTAGACCAGCATGAGGTGATGTGGCCAGCAGGTGATGTAGCCAGCATGAGGTGATGTAGCCAGCATGAGGTGATGTAGCCAGCATGAGGTGATGTAGCCAGCATGAGGTGATGTAGCCAGCAGGTGATGTAGCCAGCATGAGGTGATGTAGCCAGCATGAGATGATATAGCCAGCAGGTGATGTAGCCAGCACGTGATGTAGCCAGCAGGTGATGTAGCCAGCATGAGGTGATGTAGCCAGCAGGTGATGTAGCCAGCATGAGGTGATGTAGCCAGCAGGTGATATAGCCAGCATGAGGTGATGTAGCCAGCAGGTGATATAGCTAGCAGGGGATGTAGCCAGCAGGTGATATAGCTAGCAGGTGATGTAGCCAGCAGGTGATGTAGCCAGCATCAGGTGATGTAGCCAGCAGGTGATGTAGCCAGCATGAGGTGATGTAGCCAGCAGGTGATATAGCCAGCAGGTGATGTAGCCAGCATGAGGTGATGTAGCCAGCAGGTGATGTAGCCAGCATGAGGTGATGTAGCCAGCAGTTGATATTGCCAGCAGGTGATATAGCCAGCAGGTGATGTAGCCAGCAGGTGATATAGCCATCAGGTGATATAGCCAGCAGGTGATGTAGCCAGCATGAGGTGATGTAGCCAGCAGGTGATGTAGCCAGCAGGTGATGTAGCCAGCATGAGGTGATGTAGCAGCAGGTGATATAGCCAGCAGGTGATGTAGCAGCAGGTGATGTAGCCAGCAGGTGATGTAGCCAGCAGGTGATGTAGCCAGCAGGTGATGTAGCCAAATCGTGATGTACAAATCTACAAGATCATCAATGCATACAATAGCATACTTTCAGTCTCCACAGAGCGTACAAGCTTTCATACATCAAGCATGGAATAATACATTAAATACAAGCCACTTTCTCCCACGTCTGTCCAGTCTCATAGTCGTCGGCAGTCTGAGCTCGCAGTCTGAGTTCCCAGCCAAGGTTTCGTGTTGGCCCGGCTTTGGGTTCTCGCATGCTTCGTGCGCCACACTGGCCACTGGCCACTGCGCAGTTGTTGCTAGTTGAGTTCACATTCGTCCTGGTTCGTCGCCTTCCAGCGAGGGCGAGTGAGATTCTGACAGGACATCGAACCGGTGACCACGCGGCCGTCATGCGGACATCTAACCATCACACCCCCACCGCTCATGGTTATCTATATTCTCCCGCCAAAAGAGGCTCGCCTCCAAGGGGATTTCAGCACACGACCTCGTTACCAGGAGGCTGGTCATTAACTACTTAGCCATATAATATACTCATCATCATCATGTGCCATGCCGGTAAGTGTCATGTTTCGAAATCTCACTCGAGCGCCAGAGTAGTTCTTGTCTCGACCATACCATGTGGCCAAGCCATCCAAGTATATACTACTCTACCTTCCCCTTGTTCTCTTCCCCTCAATCTTGCCAATTGACACCAAGTTCTCCTATGTATTTCTTCTCATAACGTGTCTAACAAATTGCGACTGTTTATGTCTAATTTTTCTAATCAGTTTACGGTTTTCATTGTCTGCAAGACTTGTTCATTGGTTTTTCTGTCTGTCCATGGTATTCTTTGCATCTTCCTCAGAAACCACATTTCTACAGCCATCAGATGTTTTTTCAACTTGTTTGCTCATTGTCCAAGCTTTACATCCTTAAAGAGTACAAATTTTATGTAGCACCTCAAGTCTTTTTCTCGTTGCAAGTGACATCTTTTTATTGGTCAGTATGCTTTCCATCTTGCAAAAGGCTACCTTCGCCATGGCGATTCTTGTTCTAGTCTCTTCAAAACATTTTCCATCAGATGCTATGACTGTACCGATTTACTTGTTGAAGAACATTCCCATCAACTTGTTTATTACATTGTGGTATTTCCTTCTTCCTAAAGACGACCATAATCTGTGTCTTCTTACAATTTAATACTAACCATAGTTGTTCACTGTGTGCAACAACTGCATATACTAAATGTTGCAGATCCTGCTCATTGTGAGCAACCAAGACTGTATCATCCACATATTTAATGTTATTGATGTTATGTCCCTCAATGATGATTCCTTTCATATCGTCGACGTGTCTGAAAATATTTTCACTGTACAGGGACAAAAAGATCTGGAGACATTACACATACCTATATAATGTACTAGCCATCTTAAAATAATTATTATTTGTGAATGAACTGATTGAATACAATGATTCGGCAGGTTGTGAAAAAACGATTGACGGAAAGTGCCACATGGTCGGAGAGCTGTATACCAAGGGAAGCACGACATACAACTGCACCACCCAGGACAGAAACGGGGAGACACTTTTTGTCAACACCCCGCTGTGTGAGTTGTCCAGTGTCATGCCTCACCTGATGTATGTCTTTTCTGGCCTCATCTGTCTTGGGTCTGTCTTGGGGGTCTGGGATCTTCTTTCTTGGGGTCTGTCTAGGATCTTCTGGCTTGGGACCTAGGATCTTCTTGGGGTCACCTGGGATCTTATGCTCTTGGGGGTCTGTCTGGGATCTTCTGGTTTTGGATCTGGGATCGTCTGCTTTGGGGTCGCCTGGGATCTTCTGTCTTGGGGGTTGTCTGGGATCTTCTGTCTTGGAGTCGCCTAGGATCTTCTGTCTTGGGGTCGCCTGGGATATTCTCTCTTGGGGTCCATCTGGAATCTTCTGTCTTGGGGTCTGTTGGGGGCTTCTGCCCCGGGGTCGGTTTTGGGTCTTCTGTCTTGGGTCTGTCTGGGAAACCCTTTGTCCGGCCGAACTTCCCGTTTGGGTCCTTATTTTTCTTGGGGGTTTGCTGGGAATTTTTTGGGGTTGTAACCGTGGGGCCTGAAAAATTTCCACTTTCGCAAACTTCGGGGGGTTTGGACGTCCCCCGGGTTGGTTTTTCGGGGTTTGTGCTGGTCTTTCGGGAATGTCTGAAAATCTTTGGTCCCGCCAAGAAAACCCCGTTTACTTAAATCTTGAAGGTTCTAAAACGGGAAGAAAGTGAGTTTATAAAAAATGGCCCGAGGGAAGGTTTAAAAACCGGGGGCACGTTAAAAAGGGGGTACATAAGGTAAAAAATTTTTGGGGGGGGCGAACAAAAAAAACCCCCGGAAAATGGAAAAAAAAGAAAAATTTTTAACAAAAAACACAGGCGAGAAGAAAAAAAGGGGGGTTGGGGGGGATCCCAATGTTGGGTCGAAAAAACCTTCAAAAAAAACGTGGAGAACGGGGGAACACCTGATTGATTGATTGTTTTTGTTTTTTTTGGTATGTGCTTTCACTCGCTTGTAATCAAGTGTAGTCCATATACGTGGTGGTACTCCTAGCACACTGGGCTGATTCTTGCGTGTGGATTAGCTTTCCTTATTACCAGTGTCTCTCAACAATCAGGCGAACCCACTCTGATTTCTGAGGTACTTGTAATTTAGCATCCCCAATGTCAAGGACAAGAAGTTAACATTTTAGTACAACTGGACTTGTGTAGGAGATGAATCGGTTACCTCGGCACCAGCACACCGGATGCCGAACATTCTTATCCCATTTGGCCACGCTGACCTCGATTGACTGATTGATTATTCTGGTCACTGGACTGATATTCCTTCACATTTGTTGGACTCCGAGAACGAGAACATTCTAGAGAACGCCCCTGTTTAATGAACGACATAACAACAGCGGTTTTTTCAAGTATGTATTCATCTCTATTGTTTCTCTTTCAGTCGTAAGCATCTTCTTCTTCCATTCCACCATTTACCTCAGTGAAGTGTCGGCGGCGGATATAAAGATCTTTTATGCGCTCTTGCTAATGTTCATTGTAAGTTGGTATTCATTGCTCTTACATTATCACGAATCGGAAAAAAAAAGTAGGCCGAACAAGAAGAAGAAGAAAAAGGACGTCCTCTTGCCCTCACTGTCACATCTTTTTTGTTAGCGCCAGGGCTGGTAGTTGATGGTGTTACAATGTAACGAGACGATGGAACCTTTTGATCTTCAGTTTATCAATATACGTAGACCAACCTGTTGATTCCACTGTCTGTCTGATAACATGATTTCTTACTCCGTCTCCGATAGTGAAGATGGAAGCTCTTCTCATACATCTCATCTCGCAGGTGTTGATTTTGTGTATGAGTTATAAAATTGAATGTGAATGTATTTATTCTTAGCCCACGATGTTCCTACCATCAAATTAATTGTATTTGTTTTGGATTTACTTTCAGCACCGCCACGAAACACAAGACGTAAGTGTATTACTATCTATCTATCTATCTATCTATCTATCTATCTATCTATCTATCTATCTATCTATCTACCTATCTATCTATCTATCTATCTATCTATCTATCTATCTATCTATCTATCTATCTATCTATCTATCTATATCTATCTATCTATCTATCTATCTATCTATCTATCTATCTATCTATCTACCTACCTATCTATCTATCTATCTATCTATCTATCTATCTACCTACCTACCTATCTATCTATCTATCTATCTATCTATCTACCTACCTACCTACCTATCTATCTATCTATCTATCTATCTATCTATCTATCTACCTGTCTATCTATCTATCTATCTATCTATCTATCTATCTATCTATCTATCTATCTATCTATCTGTCTGTCTGTCTGTCTGTCTGTCTGTCTGTCTGTCTGTCTGTCTGTCTGTCTGCCTGTTTATTTTTCTAATCTCTCTCTATCTCTACCGACCTACCTACCTAATTACCTACCTACCTGTCTGTCTATATGCCTGCCTATCTGTTTGTTTGTCGCTTTAATATGTAACTATTTATGCCCTGTCCTTTAGTGTTGTGGTGTTGTTTTTTGTTTTTTTTTGTTTTTGATATTATTAATTATATACTTTCATTGTTGTCCATTATCGTCTGATTGGTGCGCCCCCCCCCCCCCAGTTTCGTATTATTGATGGATTTGCTGGTGTTACTGATA
Source organism: Cepaea nemoralis (assembly GCA_014155875.1). NCBI lineage: Eukaryota > Metazoa > Mollusca > Gastropoda > Stylommatophora > Helicidae > Cepaea > Cepaea nemoralis. The sequence continues at coordinate 33,719 of JACEFZ010002777.1, read as the reverse complement.
TGGTTATTTTGCTTCTCTTGTTTCAAAGTAGTTTAAGGCTTGATTTGCTTGGGCTTCATTGCCCTGGGTTGATTCTATATGGGACAGTCGCTTTACCCAGAGCGGTCTGCAGAAATTCTCGCACGAACCACGAATTTAGTAGTTCCAGCGACGACCCCCAGGAGTCTCCGAGAAAAATGTACTCGCGAATCGACGGACGTAGACCGGAGTCGAAACCAAAACCTTCGGAACGCGAGAGAGGCGGCGGAATCGCTTCGGGTGTTGTTGAGTCTAGTTTTGGTATTTGTGTTTAGCTATTGTTGTTATTATTATTGTGTTATGTTATTTTAAATACTGTTGTTGTTGTTGTCTTTAACGCTGTTGCTATTACTGTTGTGCGAGGGTAAGTTAATAAGTAAGTCACAAATGGCTGTTGAAAAATAACTACACATGATAACAACTTGAAACTAGTTTATTTTTATACATACAGTGTCCCTTTATGTCTCAACATAATTTCCACCAACATTGATGCACTTATCCCATCGTTTTATCGGTCCTCCCAAACCGGCTGCATAGAACTGCGTAAGGTTAGATCATGCATAAGGTTAGAAATGAAAGACTTTTGCTGGAGAATGTGGTTGTTTATTTCCGATGGTTGACTCCATTACCACTAAGGATTACCTATCTTATCCCCCGGTTGCAGCTTGTTCTAAAGATGGCGTGAACTATAACGACCTAGAGGTGTTCCGATTGGCAGGAAAGTGTCAGGTTTTCCAGTGTCAGGACAGGGTTGTCAAGGTACTTGCTCAAGGTAATTTACCTGTCATTTATTGTCTCAAATTTGCATATTCTCTTAAATTATTATTGTCTTATGTAAACAGTCGGCTCAGTGGCGAAGGTGTTAAGAATGCAATTCGTAATTCCGCATAATGCGTTCGAAACACAGCTGCGGGCGATTTGGAAGCAGAAAGCCTTGCGCTAGTTTTCATGTGAGTGCCGGTCGTTCATAAAATAATGAAAACTACTGAAACCAAATTTGCCAAGAAATTACAAACAGCCAAAAGGCTCTGGGGTTGACTGCCACGCCCTGTAAAGGATATGCAACTAAATTTGGCAAATTCCAGCCGTGTGAAGAAATCCTGGGGTTGACTTCGATGTCCTTAAAGGATATACAAGTAACTAATTGAAATTTACAGTTTGCGTTGAAGTTTCATATCTGGTACATTGTACTTGTTAACCATATATCACCCAATACATATGTGTATATGTATATACTTGTGTGTGTGCGTGTGTGTGTGGGTGTGTGTGTGTGTGTGTATCTTCGACTTTCCCCGGATATATATATATATATATATATATATATATATATATATATATATATATATATATATATATATATATATATATATATATATATATATATATATATATATATATATATATATATATTGTTGTTAATTACATATCACGAAGAAAGAACACATAACAAATCCTTATCTTACGATTCAGTTTTCTCCACATTTTTCTTATCTCAGATTCCAGATTTATCCACATTTTTCTTATCTCAGATTCCAGTTTTCTCCATATTATTCTTGGTCTCAGCGCCTAGGTTTCCCAATATTTTCTTAGCCTCATACTGCACTGATGTTTTGTTTCGTGTTTTTCTTTATATCAGCACCCTGTGTTCTCCAAATGTATCTTGGTCTTGATCTTTCTCCATACCATTTTTGGTCTGCAGACCTCACTTCACTATACTCTCTTGGCTTGTAAAACATTCTTGTACTTTACTTACCCAATTGTGTACATTTCTTTGATGGTTACCGCAGGATCCAACTCTCAAAATTGCCTTGATAGTCTCAGGTTTACTTGTGTATATTGTTTTTCTGGTTGCAGTGTTCATCACTCTACAATACCCTTTTCTGGTTTTAGTGTCAGTCACTCTACAATACCCGTTTTTGGTTCCAATGTTCATCATTCTACAATACCTTTTCTGATTACACGTCAACCAATCTACATTACCCTTTTTGATTACAAACCGAACTCAATCGCATAAGTACTTGGTGTGATGAAGCTGGGGCAATGGTCAACCCAACAAAGGCAACAGTGACTTGGTTCTCGTTGAATAATCATATTGTCAACACTCCAACACCAACTGTAATGCTGTATTCAGAGGCGGTGGAAAGAACGCAGGCAATGAATTACCTGGGGATACGGTTTGATCGAAGCCTTGCTTATATGTGCACATAGACCAGGTGATAACAAAGGCCAAGCGGGGTTTGGCAGCGATGCGGGTGATGGCGGCAGCAAACTGTGAGCAGCGCCATCTATGTCTTCTGTACGAGGGGCTGGTCATGTCTGTTTTGGAGTATGCAATGGCAATCCTGACTCTCAGCCATAAGCAGATAGAAAGGATGGAAAGGATACAGAATGAAGCTATGCGCATTATTCTTGGATGTACAAGAGATACAGCATGCAGGGCGATGCGCTACCTTCTTGATTTTCCAACCATTGAAGAGAGAATACAAGGTTGCAGGGCACGCGCCTACCTCAGAATTAACGCAAACACACAACATCCACTGCATAGTGAAATTAGGAAGGTGAAGGGCAGCAGGTTAAAAAGAGGACGGTCGTGGATGGGTCAAGCCGAAGACATTCTTCAACAGGTGTGTTCACTTGAGGACTTAGAACCTGGCGAGGAGTGGGTGCAAGTGCCAACAGACTTCTGCACATCCTTTTCAGTTTGCATCCAACTAGATAGAAAATGCAGACAAGAAAATCCGGCTGCTGTTGAGGCTGAAGTACAAGCGTTGATTTTCGAGAATTCGCTAGACGGTGACGCGGTCATCTACACAGATGGGTCGGTCGTCCGACATGTAAGAAGCTCATGGGCCTTTACAGCTCGGGCCGGAGGGAGATTTGTGAAGGAGGACTGTGGTGCTTTCACTGAAACCACAAGTAGCCTGACCATGGAAGTCATGGCAGTAAGTAAAGCAATAATATGGCTCGAGACACAGACATTCACTAGGACTTGTTTCCTTAGAGACTCAATGAACATGATCAAGAGGATAGAGGAGGGGTCGATCCGAAGAGAATGGTTGCTGCCTCTGGAGCGGTCTCGACTGGCAAAGATTAGTTTCATCTTCGTGCCAGGGCATGCGGGAGTACAAGGAAATGAGCGGGCTGACAAGCTCGCAGGTGAGGCTACTGTGGAGAGGGACGCACCATGGACCAGGCCGACATTCTGAATGCTCTACGAGAAGTAAGACTTTTGCGAGAACCAAGTGATGACTGTGAATCTAAAACAATGGCCAGACTGCGAGAGCAGCAAATTAAAAGAGGGGTGGCCAAACAAGAACACTACGCAGGAAGCCAAAGAAGATTGATAAACCAACACAGAACTGGCGTCGTTAGCCGCTATACGTTGCGGGATTTGCTGAGAAGGGGATCCGAGCACTTATGGACTGAATGGTTCGATGTGCAATGAGGATGATCTGTCGACTAACTAACTAACTAACTAACTAACCCTTTTTGATTCCAGTATTCATCACTCTACATTACCTTTTCTGGTTCCAGTGTTCGTCACTCTACAATCCTTTTTCAGGTTCCAGTTTTTATCACTTTACATTACCTTTTTCTGGTTCCAGTTTTTATCACTTTACATTACCTTTTTCTGGTTCCAGTGTTCGTCACTATATAGTACCTATTTCTGATTGCATGTTCATTAATCTACATTACCCTTTCTATTACATTAGATGGAGATACAGCTCACTCCATGAATGCTGTTCACATCAAAGTTCTTGTTTATTTCAGACTGCTCTTTCAATAAAGATAACGGCAAGTGCTACGCCGTTGGCGAAGGGTGGACGTTCGGAGACAGCTCTTATCAATGTGTCCTTAATGAACAGGGGAAACCACAGTCAATCGTGGCCTCTAAAGGCTTCAAGCAGTGCAAGCGCTCGGAAAATACCTACGACCACTTGGATATACAAGTCAGAGAGGGTGGTTGCCTCAAAGTACAGTGCCAAGATGGCGTGACTCCACCAGTGGAAGAAGGTAAGATAACTATACTGTTGATTGACTCCACCAGTGGAAGAAGGTAAGATAACTATACAGATGTTAGTTGTTAGTCGCCGTCCCAACTTCACGGCAAAATGGTCACCCCATAATGCTTCGTTCCTATGCCAGTGAATATCACGCAAAGTACTATTCACTGCCCCATGTGAAACATGGAACCGACAGTAGTCCCGACAAAGTACTATTCACTGTCCCATGTGAAACATGGAACCGACAGTAGTCCCGACAAAATACTATTCACTGTCCCATGTGAAACATGGAACCGACAGTAGTCCCGACAAAATACTATTCACTGTCCCATGTGAAACATGGAACCGACAGTAGTCCCGACAAAATACTATTCACTGTCCCATGTGAAACATGGAACGACAGTAGTCCCGACAAAGTACTATTCACTGTCCCATGTGAAACATGGAACCGACAGTAGTCCCGACAAAGTACTACTCACTGTCCCATGTGAAACATAGAACCGACAATAGTCCCGACAAAGTACTATTCACTGTCCCATGTGAAACAAGGAACCGACAGTAGTCCCGACAAAGTACTATTCACTGTCCCATGTGAAACATAGAACCGACAATAGTCCCGACAAAGTACTACTCACTGTCCCATGTGAAACATGGAACCGACAGTAGTCCCGACAAAGTACTACTCACTGTCCCATGTGAAAAATAGAACCGACAGTAGTCCCGACAAAGTACTACTCACTGTCACATGTGAAACATAGAACCGACAGTAGTCCCGATAAACCTACAGCACAAATAGGCATACATACATACGGTGGCTGGCAGTTCATCGTCGATGGAACGCAGAAATGTTTGGCAATCAAGGGCAACTGAACCATGTCTATGTTCTGTCTGAGAAGCTTGGTCAGTTGATACCGCTAATATTATTGTTTATTGCCTAGCTGTGTTTCACTTCAACATTATCTGTCTACGCATTTTTATTTTCTACATAGGGTTATTTTCTTTACTTTCTTTTTAGGCTTAATTTCTCTATTTTCTATATAGGGTTGATCTCTCTATTTTCTATATAGGGTTATTTCCTTTATAGGGTTAATTTCTTTAGTTTATCTTAGTGATCTTCATGTCATTGATTAAAACTTCGCCGCTGAACAAGCACGACAGGGAGCTTCTGATCGTCAGAAGAGGTCCCCCTTCCCAGAATGTTGTGGCCCTTTTACCATTTGACACCCTGTGGGGTGGGCCCGCCCGGGCCATTACTCCGGGCGTTTTCACCCTGCCGTGCGAGACGTTCGGTCGTTTGCGATGTCCTTGCGTTGTTCCCTGTCTTGTCCCATGCCTGCGAACATGTCTGATCCCAAGCCCCCACCCCCCACCCCCCCCACTCCCCCTACGGGAAGCAGCCGTAGCTTCTTGCCCTCTCAACATCCTAGCACCCGTGGCCGTGTGGCGTCAGCGTCTATCCCAGCCACTGCCTCTGTCGCCTCCGCTCGCCTTCGTTGCCATGTTCCTTCGCCTCTTTAATAGCGCCGCACTCTGGGAAGACGGCTCTTCCTCTGGGTTCCTCAACCCCTCTCTTGGTCTCTGCTGCGGAGGACGGCTCTCGCAAGGCCACTACCACCATGGCATAGGGGTTGGACTTCGGCCGATATTTGCCTGACTTGATGACTGCTACCGTGAGGCGATTTACCCCACTGAACAGTTCCGTTCCCAGATGCACTGCCATCGCTCGGAGGTAAGGCTATAGAGCCGACACGAGACAGTACAAATTCTAGTGCTTACTTGAGAGATTGGGTCCGATAAAATACTATAAAATACTATTCAATACGAATTAATGTAATCATCTCATCTCATTTCATCTCATCGCATATCATCTAATCTTGTTCTTGTACCTTGCGGTGTCGAGATGAAGCATAAACAGCGGAAAAGTGCCCGCTTATGGGCTTCATATATCGAGATTTACATAGACTCAGTTATTCCGTCTGTCCATTGTTTACCTGGCCGGTCTGTTCTTCTGCTTCCATTTAATCTGTACATCATTACTTGTTGTGGTATACTGTTAGTAGGTAGCCTAGTTACATGGCCGCACCATTTAACTTGCTGTTTTCTAATGAAATCTAGCACTGCTATAACCCCCACTTTAGTCCTGATTTCTTCATTTCTGATATTCTCTCTTCTTGATACATTGAGTATTCATTTCAGGAATCTCATTTCCGTTGTTATCATTTTTCTGTTCTCTCTTTCTGTCATTGTCCAGGTTTAGTATAGGTAGCATAGAGCTGGTAGGAAGATTGTGTTGTAGAGTGATTTATTTTAGTAGCTACTGATACATGTTTGTTCTTTAGTATTGGTGCCTTCTGTCCAATGATTTGGTTTGCCTTATTGCATCTATTTTAGATCTCGCCTTCTGATGTGTTATTTGATGATATTATGCTTCTTAGGTACTTGAAGCCGGTCTCCGTGGCTAAAGGCTTGCGAACGAGGTTCGTGCACCGCTTGCCAGGCGTTCGAAATGCCGCTGTAACCGATCTGGAAGCAGACCGTGTCGCGTTGTGTTATAACTTGTTGGTAGGGGAGCCGGTCGTTCAGGAAACAATGGCAAACTACTGAACGTAAACTTGCTAAGACATCAACAACGGCAGTGCTGGTGTTGACAGCGATGTACCTGTACATAGGGAAATGCAAACTAAAAAAAAAGGACTTGAAGCTTTTTACTTATTTCAGGAGGTATACTTTTAAATGAATTTTGGATCCCAAGCTTTCCCCCTTTTTTCACGGCAATTTTCATGCACGTTCATTTCACACATTTAGATTAAAAATTAAGCACTCAACAAAACGGGGCACTTTGCCCCCCACAGCGGGGCGCCTAACACGGGGCAACAGCGAACAGCAAGGACCAGGGGGTAAAACGACTGCACCAAGGGGCCGGGGACCGATTGAGAAGGAGGACCCGGGCACATGTTTTTTCCCTTTTCCACTTTCCAGAAGCCAACGAAAAGCGGTTTTTTGGGAAAACGACAGCGCGCGCGCGCGGCACGCAACACGCGCTGGCGCACACACACAAACCGCTAAACACACCAAAACCACAAAACACACACAGCTACTACACCCCCACCACCACCACACACCCACTACACACCGACCACCACACCACCACCCCCACCACCACCACAACAAAAACCACCACCACCCCCACCACCAACCCCAAAACACATACCCCCACCACCACCACAACCCCCCCCACCCACAACTACACTATACACCACCCCCACCACACAACACACCACCCCCACCACCACACCCTACACACACACACTACCACCACCACCCCCACCACCACCAACCTACTACTATACCCCCACCACCACCACTACACACACACACCACCACCACCACCACCACCACCCACTACTACTATACTACCAATACTCCACTTAACTATACTACTTTACTACTACTACTTACTACTACTACTGCTGTGCTGCTCGCTGCTACTACTACTACTACTACACTCTACTACCACACCACCACCACCACCCCCACCAACCACCACCACTACTTTTTATAACTACTACTACTATATACACTACCACTACTACTACTACTACTACTGTGCTCCTGTGATGCCGTATACTACTACTATACTATACTATACTACTCTACTATACTACCAATAACAATAAGTCTTCAAAGATAATACCTGCTGTTTCTGTAGAACTGCGCTCGGCTTGCGGTGATAGCAGTTGAGTTGTACATTTTTGTCAAAACCCAGGCTTTGAAATTTTCGCCCGAGGTTCGCATTTATGTCAATGAAGGAGGCAGACTGATTATTGTGGTGACAGTTAAGGAGCATCCCAACCTGGCTGTAATCTTGCATGAACCTCACAGCTGGCTGTAATCTTACTGGGAACCTCCAGGCTGGCTGTAATCTTACTGGGAACCTCCAGACTGTCTGTAATCTTACATGGATATTCACGGCTGGCCGTAATCTTACATGGATAGTCACGGCTGGCCGTAATCTTACATGGATAGTCACGGCTGGCCGTAATCTTACATGGATAGTCACGGCTGGCTGTAATCGTACATAGACCCGCACGAATGTAATCTTACATGGATACTCACGACTGGCTGTAATCTTACATGGACCCACACGATTGGTTGTAATCTTACATGGACCCTCACAACTGACTGTAATCTTACATGGGCCCTAACAACTGACTGTAATCTTACATGGAGACTCACGGCTGTAATCTTGCATGGACCCTCACGGTTGGCTGTAATCTTTCATGGACGCTCGCAACAGTAATCTTACATGGACCCTCACGGCTGCTGTATTCTTACATGGACCCTCACGGCTGTAATCTTACATGGACCCTCACGGCTGGTTGTAATCTTACATGGACCCTCACGGCTCTAATCTTACATGGACCCTCACGGCTCTAATCGTACATGGACCCTCACGACTGACTGTAATCTTACATGGACCCTCACGGATGGCTGTAATCTTACATTGACCCTCACGACTGGCTGTAATCTTACATAGACCTTCACGCTGTAATCTTACATGTACCCTCACGGCTGTAATCTTACATGGACCATCACGACTGTCTGTAATCTTACATGGACACTCACGGCTGGTTGTAATCTTACATGGACACTCACAACTGACTGTAATATTACATGGACCCTCACGAGAGACTGTAATCTTACATGGACCTTCAGGCTGTTATCTTACATGGACCCTCACAACTGACTCTACTCTTACATGGACACTCACAACTGACTGTAATCTTACATGGACCCTCACGACTGTCTGTAATCTTACATGGGCCCTCATGGCCGGCTGTAATCTTACATGGACCCTCACGGCTGTAATCTTACATGGACCCTCACGAGTGTCTGTAATCTTACATGGTTCTTCAGGCTGTAATCTTACATGGACCCTCACGGCTGTCTGTAATCTTACATGGACCCTCACGGTTGGCTGTAATCTTACATTGACCCTCACGGCTGTCTGTAATCTTACATGGACCCTCACGGCTGTCTGTAATCTTACGTGGACCCTCACGGCTGTAATCTTACATGGACCCTCACGACTGTCTGTAATCTTACATGGACCCTCACAGCTGGCTGTAATCTTACATTGACCCTCACGACTGGCTGTAATCTTACATAGACCTTCACGCTGTATTCTTACATGGATCCTCACGACTGGCTGTAATCTTACATTGCCATCATGACTGGCTGTAATCTTACATAGCTCTCACGCTGTAATCTTACATGGACCCTCACGACTGGCTGTAATCTTATATAGACCCTCACGCTGTAATCTTACTTGGACCCTCACGCTGTAATCTTACATGGACCACCAAGGCTGGCTGTAATCTTACATGGACCCACACGACAATGATCTTACATAGACCTTTATTTTGATACCAGTTCATATGTTGTTGTGAATATCATGGTTATTTACTACTTTATATTCTGTTGTGAATATCATGGTTATTTACTACTTTATATCCTGTTGTGAATATCATGGTTATTTACTACTTTATATTATGTTGTGAATATCGTAATTATTGACCAGTTAATATGTTATCATGAATACCATCATCCTCTAGTACTCCATATGTTATCATGAATAACATCATCCTCTAGTACTCCATATGTTGTCATGAATACCATCATCCTCTAGTACTCCATATATTATTATGAATACCATCATCCTCTAGTACTCCATATGTTGTTATGAATACCATCAACTTCTGGTAATTCACACTGTGCAGGAAATGTGTTGGGGAAGTAAAGTCGGCCACTGAGGTATTGATTACATCCGCCAGCGAGTGCCAAGTAATCTATAACATATGTTTGCTTATATAAGGTGCATTTTTATTCACTGTGCAGTGTTTGAAAATATTGCCGGTCCAAGTTTTTTATTCACCCTTTGTAAAGTTCATGGAACATAATAGATCAATAGAAAACTTGCACCAACAATATTTCCAAACACTGCACAGTCATAACAAATATACTCTATATATGTATACTTAATTTATATCTCAAAGTCATCTATAAATATTGCTTCACATCGTGAATATACTTATCTGTATTGTTTACTTGTCCACAGAATTCGGCAAAATCATTGGTGAGTATGCACTTATTTATAACGTTTCGCAACCATTAGTTTCAGGTTGAACATATCCCATTTTGTTAATTGATTCACTGCCGATGGATAATATATCGCCAAATGTGACCTTCCACGCGCACAGAAGGACGGTATATCGCCAAGCTATGGTCATCGTTTTATCTGTTTTGTTTCCTGGTATCTTCCACAATTCCAGTCTTCAGTTTAGTTTAGTTTAATTTAGTTTAGTCGATGGATCAACATGACGGCACATGGGTGCAACCCATAAGTACTCCGTTCTCCTCCTAACTCAAACCTGAACCTGGAGAAACTCAGCTCAGTGCACGAACTACGTAGCACCGGCGAGGATCCTGAAATACTTTGGGTAGATTTTTAACTCGCAATTTTGCCCGTTAGGCTACTTTTTTCGATTTCCAACTGCCAAGGGATTTTTTACGTGCGCAACAATACAAATGGGCGTCCGATCTCATTACCCAGAGACCAGGGGAAATTTTATTACTAAAAGTCCACGAGAAAAAATCCCGGTCATCACCGGGGCTTGAACCCGGGACCTCCAGCATTCGAGGCGGACACCATACCTCGAGACCACGCAGCCCCATATATATAATATGGCTATATAAGCTGGCATAGCTTTTCGGTCAGTTCTGCCATGCGTAGCTTGAAAGCTCGTCGGTAGGCGTCCAGTGGTTTTGCATGTATCACCGGGTACCGAGGGAATGCGCTGAGCAATTGCTACTCTTGGCCTGCGTGTGCATGAATAGTCCGTCTGTGCGATATATATCTGGTTGATCCTGCCAGAAGTCAAATGCTTGTCTCCCAGGAAGGCAAACCCGAAAAAATAAAAAAATAATAACGCCCCCCAAAGTCGGATGTGTTGGCCTAAGGGTGCAAAACCCGAACACCGCAATTACTCTGAAAAAAAAACACCCCGGTGAACGAAGAAAAAGAAAAGAAGAAAAAAAGAAGAAGAAGAAGAAAAGAAAAAGAAGAAGAAGAAGAAGAAGAAGAAGAAGAAAAGAAGAAGAAGAAGAAGAAAAAAGAGGAGGAGAAGGAGGAGGAGAACAATAAAAAAAACAACAAAAAACTACGGCAACTATTAACAACAAAAAGAAAACCATATAGCCAATTATCATTAAAGTGCTCAAAGGGACCTTTCATTTCATATCGTGAAGGTTGTATTACGTTTGGGAAAAAAATGTAAAATGTGTGTAATGGGCTTAGCGATGTATGACATGTTCTAACTTTCCTTTGTGATACTTTTTTTTTTTGCAGAAGGGAAGTTTGACGCTGCGTAAAGAAAACCTGTTTTCATACATGTTTGTGACAATCTAGCTGCAGCTCACAAACACACACACACACACATACACACACACCCACACCCACACACACACCCACACCCACACACGCACACACTCACACCCACACATACACACACACACATGCACACACACTCACACCCACACACACACACACACACACACACACACACAAAGCTATTGTTACCGACCGGGATTCGAACCTGCGACCTATAAATGACGACAGAGCTTCGCTGCATGAACAAGTGTACTTCGACGCATGACCAACAAGACACTCCAACAAATGTGTGCATTTGGAGGTGACAGGTTCGAATCCCGTTCGGTATCTATAGCTTTCAAGCTTGATGTTGTCTTGTGTGTCCTTTGATCTCTACTTCCCTCTTCTCCTTCTATGAGTGCCAAACACTATGAGTGTTTATTTATGTACTGAACTTAAACTTGCCCAGGAATCACCAACAGCCAAAAATTGCAGGAGTTGACTACTACGTCCTGTGAAGGAATGCAACTAATTTACAACCACTTCTCCCACCCCTTACACACACACACACACACACACACACACACACACACACACACACACACACACACACACACACAGACAAACAACCAGCCAGCCAGACAGGCATATAGTTAGAAAGACACACAGAACAGGCAAGGAAAGGCAACACTAATACATCTGAATCAAGACAAGCTGCAGCAGTTGTCAGATCAGCAAAGCAATACTCTAACTTTCCGCCTGTCGGGGCTTCGATCCTAGATCAATTGCAGATCAAGGCTTATGACCTGGTCTGCCCTGCAGGGGCTGTCGGTTTAGTGGGGTGCCCCCCCCCCCCCCCCCAACATTCGGTGCTAACAGGAAGCAGGTAGTTTTCTCTCGCATAGATGACTTAATAGGGGAGAAAAATAGGTAGTGTAGCTGTAGAGAGAAGTAGAGGAAAAATACGAAGAAGAAGTAAAGCAAGAATGGGGAGGAAGAGGAAGAAAAAGAATAGGAGGAGAAAAAGAAGCAGAAAGAGGAGGAAGTGAAATGGAAGGAGGAGGCGAAGGAGGAAGAAGAGGAGAAAACAGTATCCTTTGAGTTTATGTTTGTGTATGTTATTCTGCATGTGTTGGTACTTCATTGACCTGAGATTATTTTGTTTCAGCGCCACCTGTGTTCGGTAAGTGACAGCCTCTTTTACTTGAAATTTTACTTAATAAGACATGACCGGATAAATGCACATGCAATAATGCATAACAATGAGTTCTAAATCTTCAGTTGGGTGTATTTCGGCGTATAACTACCCCTCACCCCCTAAACCTTATGCACAATACAGTTTCACTTAACTATTTTATATAAAACAAAAACAAATAAACTAATTATATCACTCTTCACATCTCTGTCATTCCTATTTGCCTACTCTCTCTCTCTCTCTCTCTCTCTCTCTCTCTCTCTCTCGTCTCTCCTCTCTCTATCTATCTATCTATCTCTCTCCCTGGTCTCTGTGTGTGTGTGTGGGTGGGGGGGGAGTGTGGTTAAGAGATGTGTGTTTAAGGATGTGTGATTGTGGATGAGTGACTGGGGGGGGGGGGGGGGGGGAGGGGGTGGGTGGAAGATGTGTAGGTGGGTGAGTGTGTGTAGGTTGCGGGATGGGTGAGGGATGTGTGTGTGTGTGTATGTGTGTGTGGGGGGGGGGGGGGTCGGATATATGGGTTGGGTTGGGGGATTATGTGGGTGGGATATGTGTAAATGGGGGAAATGTAGGTGGGTGCGGGTTTTGTGTGTGGGTAGGTGCGGATATGTGGGTTGGCTAGGACATGTGTAGGTGGGGGATGTGTGGTTGGGGGATGTGGTTTTGGCTGGGTAGTTGGGGATGTGTGGGTGAGTGGTGGTGGACATGTGGGTGTGTGAGTGTTGGTGGGTGGAGGATGTGTGTGTGTGTGGATGAGGCGATGTGTGTAGGTGGGGGATGTGTGGGTGGGTGATGGGTGGGTCGGTGCATGTATGTGTGCCTGGGGGTGTGTGAGTGGGGGATGTCTGGCAAGTGGGAGGTGCGTGTGTGGGTGGGGAGATATTTGTAGGTGAGGGTGTATGGGTGTGGGATGAGGAGAATGGGTGGATGGGTGGGGGAATGTATGTGTGCCTGGGTGTGTGTGTGTGTATGTGTGTGTGTTGTTGGATGGGGGATGTGCGTGTTGGAGGTGTGTGGGTGGATGGGGGATGGGTGGGTGAGTGGGAGATGTGTCGCATAACTTGGTAATATGCATTGTTTATGTTTACAAAATTCTTTTGACAACATTTTTTTTTCTATGTGAATGTACTAGGCACTGATGAACGAAAGATGAGTGATTGGAAGGGCCGAATTTAAGACGGACCTGCGTGGCCCAATTTGTTATCCTTTGAAAAATAAAGTCCGTTCGTTCGTTCGTTCTCTCTCTCTCTCTCTCTCTCTCTCTCTCTCTCTCTCTCTCTCTCTCTCTCTCTCTCTCCTCTCTCTCTCTCACTCTAGTCAGTGACTATGTCTCTCGCATCTTTCCTTTACAGATTGACCATTCCTCATTCCCCTCAACGCTTACTTCCTCTTATAGTATCTTACACTTTGCCCACTGCGTCATTTCCTATCAGAAAACCGACGAAGTTCATGACGTAGTTTAATTTTTGTTACCTAGGGTTTGGACGTATCCATGCCCTTAGCCAACTGACTTTTGTTTTAATTTTAATGTAGTTGTATCAGTGTTTTAACCATTTTTATTTAATGTAGTTGTGTCAATATGAATCTTTCTGTGTGCTGTTGACGTCTTTCTTACCACAAAGTCTGTTCTCTCACTTGTGAGTATACACGTATGTATGTGTGTGCTGTGTTTGTATGTAAAAAGTGAGATATATGGGCGTGAGCGAGAGGACGAGAGATGAGAGAGATGGATTATGTGTGTATGAGTTTGTTAGTGTGTTTGTGAATGTGAGTGGGTATATGAGAATGCGAGTTAGTGTGTATTTGTGAGTTATTGAGTGGGTGGAAACTAGAAAGTCTCATAGAAGCCCTGGAGATGTGGATATACAGACGAATATGTTGTATCTCGTGGAAACAAAAATAATCAAATGCAGAGGTTCTAGAAAAACTGGGAATGAAGAGAGAGTTGATGAAAGAAATAAAGAGGAGGCAAGTGAAATATTTCGGCCACTTTAAATACATGATATTCTTATGACAACCATACTGGAAGGCAAGGTTGAGGTCTAGCGAGCAAGAGGTAGACAACAATACAAGTGGGAAGATAACATTAAGAGATGGACGAACATCAACCTGACAGAATGTACAGTCAAAGCGAGAGACAGACAGTGTTGGAGATCCATTGCAGCCAACCTTCATTATGGAGACGGCACCTGATTGATTGATTGATTGACTGATTGATTGATTGATTGATTGATTGATTGATTGATTGATTGATTGATTGTGTGTATAACTGTGAGGGGTTGTGTAAATGATGTATGTTTGTATGAATATGAGTATGTATGCGATTACACACACGTGTAAGCGTCTATTATTTGTGATTGTATGTGTGCGTGTCTGCTTGCCTGTGCCTGTGAATTGTTTATGTTCGCAACATTCATTTCATCATCATCATCATCATCATCATCATCATCATCATCCACTTCTGCCGTCAAGCGTCGTGGGGAGGAATAATTTGCGTTCCAGCGCCCGGTGGCTGGCACTGGATAGTGTCATTCCTGTGTGGTTGTACAATGTCTTTGATGTCGTCAATCCATTTTCTTCTTGGACGTCCTCGTGGTCTCGTCGCAGATGATCTTTGATGTAAGGCCAGTGATGGTAGTTGCTGGTGTTGCATTCTAACGACATGGCCAAACCACTTGATCTTCTGTCTTTCAATAAATGTGGCACAAGGTGTTGATCCCACAGTCTGTCTGATAATAGCATTTCTTACTCGGTCTCGGATTGTTAAGTTAGCTGCTCTCATCAGGCATCTCATCTCGCAGGTGTTGATTTTGCGAAAGTGTGATTTGGATAAAGTCCAAGTTTGAGATTGGTAGCATAGGGTTGGTGTGAATATGCTGTTTATTATCTGTCGTTTTGCGGACATGGATGTATTTGGATGTTTCAGTAAGGGTGAAAGTTTGACTACGTTTATTCTATGTTAATATAACATGCGCAATATATAATTAAGAATGAAAGATGAGTGGTTGCAAGAGCCAAATGCAAGACGGGTCTGCGTGCCCAATTTGTGACCTTTAGAAAATAAAGTTTGTTTGTTTGTTCGAACTTGTAAAGCTAAGTTCACTTTCCGTGTGTTTGCTGATTTATTCATTGTATCTATCAGAGGAGACGTGCCCCAACCTGAAGGGAGACATTATCTTCGTGTGGGACGCCTCTGGAAGTATGTCCCGGGCCAACTTTGCCAAACAACTGCTCTTCTCGTGTGACATCGCCAATGCTTTCAAAATAGGCCCTGATAACGTGCAGTTTGGAGGCGTGGTGTTCAGTACCAGCGCGGAGAAAGTGTTTGATTTAAACACCAATCACAACATTACGGAAGTTTGTCAGGTAAACTGTGATTGTGATGTAATGTCAGTACTAGCGCGGAGAAAGTGTTTGACTTGATTACCAGTCACAACATTACGGAAGTTTGTCAGGTAAACTGTGATTGTGATGTAATGTCAGTACTAGCGCGGAGAAAGTGTTTGACTTGATTACCAGTTACAACATTACGGAAGTTTGTCAGATAAACTGTGGTTGTGATGTAATGTCAGTACTAGTAACTCGCAGTCTTAACAGGCGATAGTTTGTTACATGCTGTTTCACAAGAGGAATGATAACTACAACCCATGGTGGTAGCGAAGTGAATGACCAGTTCGCGGGTTAAATGTTCATTAGCTCATAGCCTGGGCTGAATTGTTGAGACCATAAGCTGTTCCTGCATTATGATCCCTCTCCCGGCCTGACTAGTTTACTCCTAGGCTTAGGGCCTACTGCCATATCATTTAGTCTTTCAGTCGCATTTCCTCGTACCAAGATATGACTTGTACCATCCCAGTTGCCCGAATATGTGGATGTAGCCGAGCGTTTACGGAACACCTTAAGGGTATTATACTACTCTGGTAAACCTGTATCTAACCATTTCAATTTTCTGATCACATTGGAGTGGCCGGTGTATCGGTAACAGCAATGAAGCCATGCTACTCTAATAGCTTAATTAGGCTTAAAATAGAAAGCCAGTTAATCAACAATTTGGATACTTCCATCCAGCGGCAATCAATATTGTTGCAGATACACTGTAGAACTCTACTGACTCCCCTCTATATATCTATATCTAACTGTTTGAACACCTTCGGCACCACATTTTATTATTTGATACCATTCACAACTGAACTTCTGCGCCGCCTTCCTAACCACGGATGATGTGTAATTACCTAGCAACGTGTCATACGTATACTTTTTCTATTTATGTTTCAATTTTATTAAATTGTATAATTCTATGTTTATCTTTAGATATGTTTGTGTTGTTCCCGATGAAGATTATTATGGTGGAAACGTGGATTCGTTGTCTCATGGTATAACTTATTGTTATATTATTTGTTTCTTTATTTGGTTATCATCGTTGATTCCCCCCCCCCCCCTTTGTGATTTACGTTTGCTGTGGTGGAGTTCGTTGTAAGATATGTCCACAATGTCTGTGTTTGTGCTCCACATTGGTATGTGTCTAGTTCTCTACATGAGCTCCACACAGGTATTTGTCTATTTCTCTCCATGAGCTCCACATTGGTATTTGTCTAGTTCTCTCTCCATGAGCTCCACACTGGTATTTGTCCAGTTCTCTATCCATGAGCTCCACATTGGTATTTGTCTATTTCTCTCCATGAGCTCCACATTGGTATTTGACTAGTTCTCTCCATGAGCTCCACATTGGTATTTGTCTAGTTCTCTCTCCATGAGCTCCACACTGGTATTTGTCCAGTTCTCTCCATGAGCTCCACACTGGTATATGTCTAGTTCTCTCCATGAGCTCCACATTGGTATATTGTCTAGTTCTCTCCATGAGCTCCACACTGGTATTTGTCTAGTTCTCTCTCCATGAGCTCCACATTGGTATTTGTCTAGTTCTCTCCATGAGCTCCACATTGGTATTTGTCTAGTTCTCTCTCCATGAGCTTCACGGTGGTATTTGTCTAGTTCTGTCCATGAGCTCCACACTGGTATTTGTCTACTTCTCTCCATGAGCTCAATACTGGGATTTGTCTAGTTCTCTCCATGAGCTCCACACTGGTATTTGTCTACTTCTCTCCATGAGCTCCACATCGGTATTTGTCTAGTTCTCTCCATGAGCTCCACATTGGTATTTGTCTAGTCCTCTCTCCATGAGCTCCACATTGGTATATGTCTAGTTCTCTCCATGAGCTCCACATTGGTATTTGTCTAGTTCTCTCTCCATGAGCTCCACACTGGTATTTGTCCAGTTCTCTCCATGAGCTCCACACTGGTATATGTCTAGTTCTCTCCATGAGCTCCACATTGGTATATGTCTAGTTCTCTCCATGAGCTCCACATTGGTATTTGTCTAGTTCTCTCCATGAGCTCCACATTGGTATTTGTCTAGTTCTCTCCATGAGCTTGACGGTGGTATTTGTCTAGTTCTCTCCATGAGCTCCACACTGGTATTTGTCTAGTTCTCTCCATGAGCTCAACACTGGTATTTGTCTAGTTCTCTCCATGAGCTCCACACTGTTATTTGTCTACTTCTCTCCATGAGCTCCACATTGGTATTTGTCTAGTTCTCTCCATGAGCTCCACATTGGTATTTGTCTAGTTCTCTCCCTATGAGCTCCACATTGGTATTTGTCTAGTTCTCTCCATGAGCTCCACATTGGTATTTGTCTAGTTCTCTCCATGAGCTCCACATTGGTATTTGTCTAGTTCTCTCCATGAGCTCCACATTGGTATTTGTCTAGTTCTCTCCATGAGCTCCACATTGGTATTTGTCTAGTTCTCTCCATGAGCTCCACATTGGTATTTGTCTAGTTCTCTCCATGAGCTCCACATTTGTATTTGTCTAGTTCTCTCCATGAGCTCCACATTGGTATTTGTCTAGTTCTCTCCATGAGCTCCACATTGGTATTTGTCTAGTTCTCTCCATAAGTTCTACACTGGTATTTGTCTAGTTCTCTCTCTATGAGCTCCACACTGGTATTTGTTTAGTTCTCTCTCCATGAGCTTCACGGTGGTATTTGTCTAGTTCTCTCCATGAGTTCCACGCTGGTATTTGTCTAGTTCTCTCCATGTGCTCCACATTGGTATATATCTAGTTCTCTCCATGAGCTCCACATTGGTATATATCTAGTTCTCTCCATGAGCTCCACATTGGTATATATCTAGTTCTCCATGAGCTCCACACTGGTATTTGTCTAGTTTTCTCTGTGAGCTCCACACTGGTATTTGTCTAGTTTTCTCCATGAGCTCCACACTGGTATTTGTCTAGTTCTCTCCATGAGCTCCACATTGGTATATGTCTAATTCTCTCCATGAGCTCCACGCTGGTATTTGTCTAGTTCTTTACATGAGCTTCACATTAGTAAATGTCTAGTTCTGTCCATGAGCTCCACAATGGTATTTGCCTAGTTGTCCCCATGAGCTCCACATTGGTATGTATCTAGTTCTCCATGAGCTCCACGTTAGTATTTGTCTATTTCTCTCTATGAGCTCCACATTGGTATTTGTCTAGTTCTCTCCATGAGCTCCACACTGGTATTTGTCTAGTTCTCTCCATGAGCTCCACGCTGGTATTTGTCTAGTTCTCTCCATGAGCTCCACATTTGTATTTGTCTAGTTCTCTCCATGAGTTCTACACTGATATTTGTCTATTTCTCTCTATGAGGTCCACATTGGTGCTGTTTTCATACCAATACATCCTGCTATTTTGCCCATACATTGCTCTATTAACCAGAGATTTATCATTCATATTCACAGAATATCCAGAGCACGCCCTACATAGGGAGCCAGACAGAAACACAGAAAGCATTCGACGTCATCCTAGAAGAAGGAATGTTTCTTCCTGACGCCGGAGGACGACCTGATGCCCCCAAAATTGTTATCGTGATAACAGACGGAGTATCTACAAATAGAACAATAAGTAATGTCAATTGTGTTCTTACAGTTTCCGTTACTGACTCATCCTTGTTTATTTATATACACATCTGTTATTTCTGTTGTTTGCAATTTTGCGGAGTTATCGCTGGAGATACGGAGTTGTAACTGGAGCTACTGAGTTGTCGCTGGAGCTACTGAGTTGTCGGGGTAGAGCTACTGAGTTTTGGTGGTAGTTGTAGAGTTGTCGCTGGAGCTACGGATTTATGGCGGGAGCTAAGGAGTTATCTGCGGTTCAACGGAGTTGGTGCCATGTGTAGCCCTTTCTTCTGGCAGCTATAACAATATCATATGGAATAAAACCCGGTGCAATGAAGTCGGTCTTTTTGCCTTTATTTCATTTTTTAAAATTTTCTTTCATAAGTTTTGTTGCTTTATGTTCAATTATTGTTTCTTTATTCATTTACCTAATCCAATGCTGACAGATAATATATCACCAGTTGTGACTTTCTATTTAGACAGAAGGAAGGTATATCTTAACGCCTGGGTCAGCTTGTTATTTGTTGTATTTCTAGTATCTTCCGCAATTTCAATGCTCAGTGAAAGGAAAATTATATTACAATGCTTGTTCAATTGATCGTGTACAATGTGTGCACAATAAATAAGTGTGGACACGGTATGGGGAAAGAGCAGGCGAACAGATTGGTGGGTCACTGGGTGGGTGGGGTGTAGGTGGGTCAGCACAGTGGGTGGGGTATTGATGAGTCAGCACTCTGGGTGGGGTATTGGTGCAACATACGGCAGGTGTGGTCAGGGCTCTGAGGAATCATGTGAATAGTGTGGTAGAACAGATCCATCACCAGGTGAATAGTGTGGTAGAACAGATCCATCACCAGGTGAATAGTGTGGTAGAACAGATCCATCACCAGGTGAATAGTGTGGTAGAACAGATCCATCACCAGGTGAATAGTGTGGTAGAACAGATCCATTACCAGGTGAATAGTGTGGTAGAACAGATCCATCACCAGTGGAAATAGTGTGGTAGAACAGATCCATCACCAGGTGAATAGTGTGGTAGAACAGATCCATCACCAGGTGAATAGTGTGGTAGAACAGATCCATTACCAGGTGAATAGTGTGGTAGAACAGATCCATCACCAGGTGAATAGTGTGGTAGAACAGATCCATCACCAGGTGAATAGTGTGGTAGGACAGATCCATTACCAGGTGAATAGTGTGGTAGAACAGATCCATCACCAGGTGAATAGTGTGGTAGAACAGATCCATCACCAGGTGAATAGTGTGGTAGAACAGATCCATCACCAGGTGAATAGTGTGGTAGAACAGATCCATCACCATGTGAATTAGTGTGGTAGGACAGATCCATTACCAGGTGAATAGTGTGGTAGGACAGATCCATCACCAGGTGAATAGTGTGGTAGAACAGATCCATCACCAGGTGAATAGTGTGGTAGAACAGATCCATCATCGCGGCCAGGACACAAAGATGCGGCAGGGATCTGGCAGACTCTGTTCTTCGCGGAAAGGTCAGATGGTCACATAATCAGACTACAACTAGTGCCATTGGGACTCTTCGCTGGTTGTTGGAAATGAGCACGGAGCACTTTTGGGAATGTTCGGAGGGCTGTGATGTCGGTTGTAAACTCAAGTCAACTCAACATAGATTATTAATTGCCATGGGATGCATAATCGTCTGAAGCGATTTCCCCTTTCTGACAAGGGCTTATATATCGATGAAATTGTGTCATTGCATTATAATACCATATTAATAACCTTTAAGTCATTATTGTAACACACCCCTACTTCCCATTTTCAGCCATCTATTTTTGTTTGGTCCAAACTTACTTGTTTCTTTGACACAGAACTTGTTGACAACATTAGTTCTAATATTTGATGCGATTTAGAATATTATGTTACAATATTACAATATTATAACAACTGATACATAAAGAGGGAAAGGGGCGCAGAGGTGTTTCCAAGACACCAGGGTCAGGTTCTATACTGGCCAAGACCCTACTGACATGTCCCAGTCATGCGTCCTGGGCAACAGGTCCCTTCGGGGTCCTGGCTAACGTAGTAGGATCGCTGATTCTTCCGAAGTCGGAGAGTATCTGCCTGCACGGCGAGGAACCACCAGTCTGCACACCAATAAGCCAGACATGGGACAATGGATACTCACGCAAACCTCAGGTCCCGTATGACATCACACTGATGTTGGACAACGGATGTCTTCATCCGATATACAGGACTTCCCGCTGGAGTTCACAGCCAGCGAACGCAAGCAAGCAAGGGGAAAGATGGTCACGATATTGGACAGTCATGCAACATTATTAAAAGAAAGGAAAATACAACTGCGAAGATAAGGAGCCATCGTGTAATATTCATAAATATAGGGCTTTTAAAAAGGGAAGCCTGGAAAATTAACCGGACAATCTGGACCTTTTGAGGGAAGCTAAGTCCCATGGATAAGTTATCACAAACATCTGAAAGACGCAGTCATAATACTTAGCCATATTATGAGAGGACAAATACTGGGACATGTTGTAGCAACCGAAAAGATTTATGGAAAGAGAGATAGAGGAAAACGGCGTGAGAAAATTCTTTACAGTCTTGTATCGTGGCACGGAAGGGTGTCAACACACGGGTTGATCCACGCCGTCAGAGATCGCAATTCATGGAGAAACATGAACCCCCACGCCAGCCGGCAAGGCACTGGATTATGATTATGATGACGAAGAAGAAACACAATGTACAAACTATCGTCTGTCAAGACGGAATAGGTGTCAGGGATGTAAAAACGTTTCCACAAGAATGCTTTCTCCACAAACACGTTTTCTCCACAAACATGCTTTCTCCACAGCCGTGGCTGCAGCTGGGCAGATAAAGGCTCTTGGGGTGCAGATGATTTCCATTGGTGTGGGTGCCGAGAGCAAGCTGGATAGGTTGGAGCTCGAGGGAATAGCCAGTCGCCCGGAGAATGTCTTCACCATTAGCAACTACGGCGCTATATTCGCTTTACGAACAGAAGTCGCTGAGCGGGCCTGTAAAGGTATGTACACATTTCATGAATGACATGTCTAATGTACCGTTTGTGAAATATTGCAACTTTTAATATATTCTCATCGTCGTCGTCTTCGTCGTCGTCACCATCATCACCATCATCATCATCATCATCATCATCATCATCATCATCATCATCATCATCATCATCATCATCATCATCATCATCATCATCATCATCATCATCAGCAGCATCTTCATCTTCATCTTCTTCTTCTTCTTCTTCTTCTTCTTCTTCTTCTTCTTCTTCTTCTTCTTCTTCTTCTTCTTCTTCTTCTTCTTCTTCTTCTTCTTCTTCTTCTTCTTCTTCATTTATCACCATCATTATTATCACCATCATTATCGTCATCATCATTAT
The DNA here is from genome assembly GCA_014155875.1 of Cepaea nemoralis. NCBI lineage: Eukaryota > Metazoa > Mollusca > Gastropoda > Stylommatophora > Helicidae > Cepaea > Cepaea nemoralis. Next base: position 10,734 of record JACEFZ010002777.1, on the reverse strand, counting down.
CATCATCCTTATCATCATTATCATTATTATCATCATCATTATCATCCTTATCATCGTTATCATTATTATTATCATCATAATCAATCAGATCATCATCATCAACATCATTATTATTATCACCATTAACATCATCATCAGTTATCATCATTCTTATCATCATTATCATTAACATCATCATCAGTTATCATCGTTATTATCATCATTATCATTAACATTATTATCATCATTATCCTTATTGTCCTTATCATCAGGCTTGACCATGGGAAATATTTTTCTGTCCCATCTCATCCCATCCCATGAGACCTTTCCCATGGGACTCCCATGTGAATAACATTTCCATGGCCAAGCCTGCTTATCATTATTATCATCATCATGATCAATATGATCATCATCATCGTCATCATCATCATCATCATCATCATCATCACCATTATCATCATCATCATCATCATCATCATCATCATCATCATCGTCATCATCAGCATCATCATCATCGTCATCATCATCACCATTATCCTTATCAACATTATCATCAACATCGTCCTTATCAGTATTTCCATTATCCTCGTCACCATTATCCTTATCATCTTATCGTCATCATCATCATCACCATTATACTTATCATCATCACCATTATTATCATCGCCACCATCATCTTATACAGATGTTATTTTGGAATGCTATTTTAAGTGAGAGACTACATGATGTGAAACGTTCCGGTCTCCTGTGTAGTGTTGTCGTAAATCAGTGTGTTGTTGGTGATTCCTGTCTCCTGTGTAGTGTTGTCGTAAATCAGTGTGTGGTTGGTGGTTCCGGTCTCCTGTGTAGTGTTGTCGTAAATCAGTGTGTTGTTGGTGGTTCCGGTCTCCTGTGTAGTATTGTCGTAAATCAGTGTGTTGTTGGTGATTCCTGTCTCCTGTGTAGTGGTGTCGTAAATCAGTGTGTTGTTGTTGGTGGTTCCGGTCTCCTGTGTAGTGTTGTCGTAAATCAGTGTGTTGTTGGTGGTTCCGGTCTCCTGTGTAGTGTCGTCGAAAATCAGTGTGTTTTTGGTGGTTCCGGTCTCCTGTGTAGTGTTGTCGTAAATCAGTGTGTTTTTGGTGGTTCCGGTCTCCTGTGTGGTGTTGTCGTAAATCAGTGTGTTGTTGGTGGTTCCGGTCTCCTGTGTAGTGTTGTCGTAAATTAGTGTGTGGTTGGTGGTTCCGGTCTCCTGTGTAGTGTTGTCGTAAATCAGTGTGTTGTTGGTGGTTCCGGTCTCCTGTGTAGTATTGTCGTAAATCAGTGTGTTGTTGGTGATTCCTGTCTCCTGTGTAGTGTTGTCGTAAATCAGTGTGTTGTTGTTGGTGGTTCCGGTCTCCTGTGTAGTGTTGTCGTAAATCAGTGTGTTGTTGGTGGTTCCGGTCTCCTGTGTAGTGTTGTCGTAAATCAGTGTGTGGTTGGTGATTCCGGTCTCCTGTGTAGTGTCGTCGTAAATAAGTGTATTTTTGGTGGTTCCGGTCTCCTGTGTAGTGTTGTCGTAAATCAGTGTGTTGTTGGTGGTTCCGGTCTCCTGTGTGGTGTTGTCGTAAATCAGTGTGTTGTTGGTGGTTCCGGTCTCCTGTGTAGTGTTGTCGTAAATCAGTGTGTGGTTGGTGGTTCCGGTCTCCTGTGTAGTGTCGTCGTAAATAAGTGTATTTTTGGTGGTTCCGGTCTCCTGTGTAGTGTTGTCGTAAATCAGTGTGTTGTTGGTGGTTCCGGTCTCCTGTGTAGTGTTGTCGTAAATCAGTGTGTTGTTGGTGGTTCCGGTCTCCTGTGTAGTGTTGTCGTAAATCAGTGTGTTGTTGGTGGTGATTCCGGTCGCCTGTGTAGTGTTGTCGTAAATAAGTGTGTTTTTGGTGGTTCCGGTCTCCTGTGTAGTGTTGTCGTAAATCAGTGTGTTGTTGGTGGTTCCGGTCTCCTGTGTGGTGTTGTCGTAAATCAGTGTGTTGTTGGTGGTTCCGGTCTCCTGTGTAGTGTTGTCGTAAATCAGTGTGTGGTTGGTGGTTCCAGTCTCCTGTGTAGTGTTGTCGTAAATCAGTGTGTGGTTGGTGGTTCCGGTCTCCTGTGTAGTGTTGTCGTAAATCAGTGTGTTGTTGGTGGTTCCGGTCTCCTGTGTAGTATTGTCGTAAATCAGTGTGTTGTTGGTGATTCCTGTCTCCTGTGTAGTGGTGTCGTAAATCAATGTGTTGTTGTTGGTGGTTCCGGTCTCCTGTGTAGTGTTGTCGTAAATCAGTGTGTTGTTGGTGGTTCCGGTCTCCTGTGTAGTGTCGTCGAAAATCAGTGTGTTTTTGGTGGTTCCGGTCTCCTGTGTAGTGTTGTTGTAAATCAGTGTGTTTTTGGTGGTGATTCCGGTCTCCTGTGTAGTGTTGTCGTAAATCAGTGTGTTGTTGGTGGTGATTCCGGTCGCCTGTGTAGTGTTGTCGTAAATCAGTGTGTTGTTGGTGGTGATTCCGGTCTCCTGTGTAGTGTTGTCGTAAATCAGTGTGTTGTTGTTGTTGGTTCCGGTCTCCTGTGTAGTGTTGTCGTAAATCAGTGTGTTGTTGGTGGTGATTCCGGTCTCCTGTGTAGTGTTGTCGTAAATCAGTTGTGGTTGGTGGTGATTCAGGTCTCCTGTGTAGTGTTGTCGTAAATCAGTGTGTTGTTGTTGGTGGTTCCGGTCTCCTGTGTAGTGTTGTCGTAAATCAGTGTGTTGGTGGTTCCGGTCTCCTGTGTAGTGTTGTCGTAAATTAGTGTGTTGGTGGTGATTCCGGTCTCCTGTGTAGTGTTGTCGTAAATCAGTGTGTTGTTGGTGGTGATTCCTGTCTCCTGTGTAGTGTTGTCGTAAATCAGTGTTAGTTGTAGTTTCACAATGAGAAGGGTGAAGTTAAAGGCCTGTATGGCATTTGAGGCCACACCATAACAAACTAATATAACCATACTGACTGGCACCTGGCCGTCTTGACAGAGAATAGTTTGTAAAATGAAGTTATACCTCTCCATAACACAAAGCCGGGGCAGAATTTAGAGACCATGTGTTGCCACTGCAGCATGATCCCTCTCTCGGCCTGCCTTGTTTACTCCAGAGGAAAGGTAACACCAATACATCTTGAACAAGATAAACTGCAAATCTCTCGGATCAGTAAAGCAATGCTCTATCTATCCGCCTATCGGCGCTCCCATCCTAGACCAGTTTCCGACCAAGACTCAGGGTCTGGTATGCCCTCCCACGACATGTAGCCTTTAGGTCGCAATTTCTCGCTCTAAGGTAAGGCTTGTACCCTCCTAATTGCACTCCTCCGCCCCGAGCCGTTGGCACAATATAACCATAACACCATTAGACTACAACCATTGTACGGTAGTCCAGTAACAACGAGCAGAGAATACCCTGGACAACATCGCACAAATAAACAAAGAAAGCACCATGCAGGTCGGGGGGTTGAGATTAGTGACGGTTTCCATTCGGCTAACTCTTTCAAAAGTATTCTCAACTCTTCCGTTCAGTCAATGCATGCGATCTCACTCAACGTATGCTGCGAGGTGGAAGCTGACATGAACTCATTAGGTTCTGGTCAATAGTTCACGATCACATGAACAAGTACTATAATGTAAATGTCCGTTCAGTGAACATTGAAATTGCGGAAGATACAGCGAAATAAAACAGATAACAAGATTCAAAACAATGTTTTCCCGTGATGTATTTGAATAACGAAGACACAAACAATAGATTGCACGATTTATTGCCTGGCATATTTCGCTGCATCTCGTCAGGTACATACTGCAGAAATCACACAACTTACGTGAATTAATTAGATAAATCCTTCAAACTGAAATATACACATGTTCGCACAGTAATGTCGATTGTCTACCACGGTAATTTTAAACTGACTAACATGTCTTTCTGCTTACACAAGGACGGCTTACGAAGGTTGATTAGAATAGCTTCAGCAAACTTTAACAATCGACTACTTTGTGTGTTGAACAACACACGGAAGGCACTGTCTCTTTCAATCACGTGACCACTCTCGAACACGTGTCTCCCGACCGAAGAAGCCAGACTTTTCCGGTGTGTCGGCCTGCCTAGGCTACCATCTTCTGTGTGTAGTATCTTGTCCAACCAATTCGGAATATGTTCCGAAACCCTGCAATGTAACTGTCGCTCAGTTCTGCCTACATAGATGGCCTCGCATCTGCATGTAAATTGGTAAATACAATTTGATTTGGCGTACAAAGCTACAGGTTCTTTTACTGCTGGGACTGGGATCGGTGTGTTTCTGTACCTGATGACTAGAGCTGCAGCACAGAATGTTCGCTCGACTGCTGTGGTGAGCCGGTCCCGCAGACGTTGCATTACGTCATCTCCTCGGAAGGTTAGCTGGATGAATACTTTAAGTTTAGGGACTGTAGTTACTTCTGATTTCGGTTTGGGCTGTTGGCAGTGGCGCTTTATAAATCCTGTGGAGTACCCATTCAGGTTTAAGGCATTCTTCAGAGTTTTAAATTCCTCTGTCAGTGTGTCCTGGGTGCATATCTTCCTAGCACGGTCAAACAGGGTCCGTACTAAGCCCCGTTTGTACTGGACAGGTGCGAAGCTCTGAAAATTTAAGTATTGGCCAGTCCATGTTTCTTTGCGGTACACCGATCTTTGAATTGTGCCATCTGCTCTACGTCTCATTAGGATATCCAGAAACGGCAACGCTTCGTTGTGTTCGTGTTCCATAGATAAAGAGATGTTTATATGCGTCTCGTTCATTGTGGCCTGGAACGACGTTGCTTGTAGCTCGTCTGTGGTGATAATTAGTATATCGTCCACGTAACGACGGTAAAAGGCCAAGTTATTGATTTCTGAGGATCTCTTTTCTTCTAAGTGTGCCATGAAGATGTCCGCTAGAATAGGTCCAAGTGGGCTCCCCATGGCCACTCCGTCAATTTGGCGATATGACTTGTTTAGAAAGTTGAATTGTATGTTGGCAGTACATAATTTTAATAGCCTCTCTAGAATAGCTGATGGTATGCCTAGTTTTAGTTGTTTGTCTCTAATGCGTTCGCTTATTATATTCACGGTCTCATCTAATGGAACGTTGGTGAATAAAGAGGCAATATCCATGCATGCCATGTGTTTGTTGTTTATGTCCATAGTATCCAATAATTCCACCAGTTCGAATGTATCCCTGAGTGTTCTTGGATCGAAGGACTGTCGTACTGGCTTTAAAATTTCAGCTAGCCATCTCGCCATTCGGTGTTGTGCCGAGTTAACCATGGAAAGGATCGGTCTTAGTGGGATGCCGGGCTTGTGAAGCTTGGGTAGACCGTACATCTGAGGTGTTTGGGAGCCACGCGGTGTGAGCGTTTTTGCAGTGGCCTCACTGATGAGTCCTGCATTCACAAGTGACTGGATTTCTTTCCTCATTTTTGCATCCAGGTCCTCCGACTTGTTGACTGTTTGCTCTACTCTGAATTTAGATGCGTCTGATAATATATCATCCATTTTTCTCTGGTAGTCTGATATGTCCATCAGTACTGCACCACTCCCTTTGTCAGGTTTCAATATTACAAGGGTTTTGTTGGCCTTTAACGCTTTTAAGGCAGTAAGGTGTTCGTTGGTCAGCGGACATGTCTGTTTAGAGGGGGTTGTGCGGACCCTATTTGACCGTGCTAGGAAGATATGCACCCAGGACACACTGACAGAGGAATTTAAAACTCTGAAGAATGCCTTAAACCTGAATGGGTACTCCACAGGATTTATAAAGCGCCACTGCCAACAGCCCAAACCGAAATCAGAAGTAACTACAGTCCCTAAACTCAAAGTATTCATCCAGCTAACCTTCCGAGGAGATGACGTAATGCAACGTCTGCGGGACCGGCTCACCACAGCAGTCGAGCGAACATTCTGTGCTGCAGCTCTAGTCATCAGGTACAGAAACACACCGATCCCAGTCCCAGCAGTAAAAGAACCTGTAGCTTTGTACGCCAAATCAAATTGTATTTACCAATTTACATGCAGATGCGAGGCCATCTACATAGGCAGAACTGAGCGACAGTTACATTGCAGGGTTTCGGAACATATTCCGAATTGGTTGGACAAGATACTACACACAGAAGATGGTAGCCTAGGCAGGCCGACACACCGGAAAAGTCTGGCTTCTTCGGTCGGGAGACACGTGTTCGAGAGTGGTCACGTGGTTGAAAGAGACAGTGCCTTCCGTGTGTTGTTCAACACACAAAGTAGTCGATTGTTAAAGTTTGCTGAAGCTATTCTAATCAACCTTCGTAAGCCGTCCTTGTGTAAGCAGAAAGACATGTTAGTCAGTTTAAAATTACCGTGGTAGACAATCGACATTACTGTGCGAACATGTGTATATTTCAGTTTGAAGGATTTATCTAATTAATTCACGTAAGTTGTGTGATTTCTGCAGTATGTACCTGACGAGATGCAGCGAAATATGCCAGGCAATAAATCGTGCAATCTATTGTTTGTGTCTTCGTTATTCAGATAACAAGATGACATTAATATGGCGATATATCGTTCTTCTGTGGAAATGAGAGGTCACATTTGTCGATATATTATCCTTCGGCATTGAGCCAGTTAACTTGATTTCATTCAGAAGAGTCTTTTCAATCTTATAAAAGACTTTTCAATTTCATAAGTCTTTTCACTCTCAGAAGAGTCTTCTCAATCTCAGAAGAGTCTTTTCAATCTCAGTTTTTATTTTCCTATATCTGTGTTCATCTCCTGTTGCGATATTCTTCTTATTCGTCTATATAAACACATTGCACAATTCTGAATTTGGCAACAACTAGAGCTAATTGAAGTAGAGTTTGTGAAATCTAGACTTGTTAGAGTCCCAATATTAAATCTAGACTTGTTAGAGTCCCTATACTAAATCAAGACTTGTTAGAGTCCCAATACTAAATCTAGACTTGTTAGAGTCCCAATACTAAATCTAGACTTGTTAGAGTCCCAACACTAAATCTAGACTTGTTAGAGTCCCAATACTAAATCTAGACTTGTTAGAGTCCCAATACTAAATCTAGACTTGTTAGAGTCCCAATACTAAAAGCACCCAAAATGGAACTTTAAAATAAGTTATACCAAATACAGAGGTGCTTTATACTTCTTAGGGTTTTATTTTTAATACTTCTAAGTTTTTCTACGAGCAGTATGAAGATCCCCTGCCGGCTTGCTAGGCCATTCGCAGGTTTAGGACAAACATCTGACCCCAGGGAGTCCCTCCCACATGGCGAGCCATAGTCCCGTTAGCCCATGACCTCGTGCGGTCTAAACCACATGGAGGTAGGGGCTGGCCATCAGCAGGCTACTAATTTTCATTTTTCACCCCTCCTGGGAGAGGTTAGCCGATCCTAACCCTGCTGGCTGCAGGGCCAGGCGCAGTCCGCACCTTGTAGATCACCGCATGACGAGAAAACAGAGGAAGAACCATCTGCAAATTAACCATTAGAGAACTCCTGTTTGCGGACGACCAAGCACTAATAGCAAATCAGAAGATGAATTACAAGACCACATGAATAGCCTAACCACATGTGTCAATCTCAAGGCCATGCTCACTAAAACTAATATGAACAAATTCGCACACTTTGCACACACATATACACTGACGATTATGATACGGTGAGATGAGATGAGATGAGATGAGACAGAGGTTATTGAAAGACTGGGACTGTAAATAGAGTTGATGAACGAAATAAAACTTTTAAAAAAAAATAGGCAAGTGAAATATTTCGACCACGTAAAAACTATAAAAACCAAACGGTAAAGGGGGGGGGGGGTGTAAGTTGAGGGCAAGCGAGCAAGAGGTAGACAGTGATACAAGTAGGAAGATAACAACAAGAGATCGACTAACAACAATCTGAAAGAATGTACAGTCAGGGCGAGAGACAGGCGGTGTTGGAAATCCATTACAGCCAACTTCATTGTGGAGACGGCACCTGATTGATTGAAATTGAACTGTAATTTTGAGCGATCTTTGAGGCACTGGAAGTGGCACATGTTGTAATAAAAGTTAACATGTTTCTTTGTTTGTTTGGTTGTTTGTTTGTTTCAATTAACCTCTACCGCATTCGTTATGTTCACTAATTACTTTTACTTTATTCTTTCCTTTCACAGCTCCGACTGATCCACCAAGTAAGAACAGCATTTTCATCTAATTAATTTTTACTCGTTTTTGCTAGCTCAATAGTGACATATTAAGCTCTTTACAGAGGATGAATTCACGCGCATGCGTGCTGAACAATTCAAGGTACATGCTCAAGAAGGGCCAGACTGGCCTCATACAACATGAGTCGCCCGATACGCTGACTGACTGACCTACTTACTGACTGACTGACCGACTGTCTGACTGACTGACTGACTGACTGACTGACTGACTGATTGGCATCTAGCCGTCTTGAGAGACAGTAGTTTCTCAAGTGGAGTTATACCGCTACATAGCATAAATCCTGAGCTTAATTTAGAGACCATGTTTAGCCCATGCAGCATGATCCCTCTCTCGGCCTGCCTAGTTTATTCCAGAGGAAAGACACACTAATACGTCTGGAACAAGACAAGATGCAGAAACTGACGGATCAGTAAAGCAATGCTGTAACTGTCCGAATATACTGAGCACAAACCAGTTAGACAAGCTAAATTTCATCTATGAATCAGAGCATTTTGGCGTGGAAGGCAACAAGAGAGCCGATCGATTGCGGGTATGGTGGTGATCGAAGAGGAAAGGGCAGTTGATGGACTAATGCAACGCTTTAAGAGATGCTGGACGAACAGATGAATTTAAGAGATGTTCGACGAACAGATAACTTTAAGTGATGCTGGGCGAACAGATGACTTTAAGAGATGCTAGGCGAACAGATTACTTTACGAGATGCTGGACGAACAGATGAATTTAAGAGATGTTCGACGAACAAATAACTTTAAGAGATGCTGGGCGAACAGATGACTTTAAGAGATGTTCGACGAACAGATAAATTTAAGAGATGCTGGACGAACAGATGAATTTACGAGATGTTCGACGAACAAATAACTTTAAGAGATGCTGGGCGAACAGATGACTTTAAGAGATGTTCGACGAACAGATAAATTTAAGAGATGCTGGACGAACAGATGAATTTACGAAATGTGCGACGAACAGAAAACTTTAAGAGATGCTGGACAAACAGATGAATTTAAGAGATGCTGGACGAATAGATGACTTTAAGAAATGCTGGGCGAACTGATGACTTTAAGGACGCTCAGGGATCTGCTTCCTTGTCCAGATGGAGGGGGATGAGAGTGAAAACATGAACTTTTTCTCAAGGGCACATAGGTTTTGGTTAATAAACACAGAACTGGCGCTATCAGTCGACGCACGCTGGCAGAGATGTTCGGGAAGATATCGGAGCATCAATGGACCTGTCCGGAGTTCAGTGATGAGCAACTTTACTAAAGATAAATCACAGGTTTTTGTCAGCACGACTCGTGTCGAACGATATATGTCCCAATAAGCTTAGCAGCTCATGCCCAAAAGGGTCGAGGAAACCACTATGAATTATGAATTTGTATATTACTTTCGGTGAGGCTAAATACGAACGAACGAACGAACGAACGAACAAACAAACTTTATTTTAAAAGGGTAACAAATTGGGCACACAGGCACGTCTTACATTCGGCCCTTTCAATCAGTCATCTTTCATTAATCAAATGTGCATGTTACATTAACATAGGGGAAATAAACATTGTCAAATGGATTTTGTAAGCATAAACAATGCATATTTCGCATTGATACATTCACATGGGAAAACAAAAAAAAAATTGTCAAATGAAAGTTGTAAACATAAACAGTGCATATTGCAATGTTGTGAGACACATCACCCATCCACCCTCATATCCCGCAGCCACCAACACATCCCCCACCCACCAAACCTCCCCCACCCACCCACACATACCTGCACGCACTCACACAGAACCAGGCAAACATCCATGCCGCCACCCACCCACTGATCCCCCACCCACACACATTTCCCCATCCACACACACATCCTCACACACCAAGAAGAAGAAGAAGAAGAAGAAGAAGAAGAAGAAGAAGAAGAAGAAGAAGAAGAAGAAGAAGAAGAAGAAGAAGAAGAAGAAGAAGAAGAAGAAGAAGAAGAAGAAGAAGAAGAAGAAGAAGAAGAAGAAGAAGAAGAAGAAGAAGAAGCCACACACACACATATCTCCGCCAACCCACACATCCCGCACCTATCCACACACATATCTCGCACTCTCACAATGTTCCCCACCCACCCACACACACATCAGCCAACCTACATCCACTCACCCACCCAATATTCGCCACCTCTCAACTACACATCCCCACCTATACACACATCCCCATCCAATAAACACATCTCCCCACCTGAAATACAGTTAAAGTAATCAGATTTCTTTAGTATGCACTAACCAAATGAAAAGAGTACAAGAACACATTACATGATATTTAAGAGTTAGTGACAAGAGCGAATCATACATCACCTAGTCCATTGGGAATGACTGAGTACCACCTTGCCGTCTTGACAGACGATAGTTTGTAAAATTGAGTTATACCTCCCCGCATCACAAAGCCTGGTTCAATTTAGAGATCATGTGTTATCCATGCAGCATGATCCCTCTCTCGGCCTGCCTAGTTTACTCCAGAGGAATGGGAACACCAAAACGTCTGGAACAAGGCAAGCTGCAGAAGCTGCCGGATTAGCAAAAGCCAATGCCCTCTA
>JACEFZ010002776.1:100000-122500 GCA_014155875.1 Cepaea nemoralis | reverse complement strand
TTTAATTGTTTCAGCTTAAGTATTATTTATTTATTCACTCCATATGATATATAACTCCGCAGCATGCACCTGACGAGATACAGCGAAATATGTTATATTATACAGGCAATAAATCGTGCAACATGCGACTTGCAGCTTCTCTGTTTAAATGCAATATTAAGGGATTTAATGGCAAGAAGGTCGATTTCATTGCACTGGGTGTTATCCCATATGGCGGTCTATTTCCATAGAGCGACCTTCAGAAAGCGTCTCACAGCGCACGAACTCCGCAGCCCTAGCGACGACCCCCATTAAAGAAATTAAATTAAAGTAAACATTCGATTAACCGTCACCGGCCGGACCAGAGCTGTCACGGATAACCGAATAGACGGATAACAGACATCTGTAAATACATAATACAGCAAAGTGATTTCACTGCGGGTTTGGGACGAAAATGAAAATAAAATCCTTTAAAAGTGAATTACGCATGCATATTGTATTGATTTTTACAAAACGATCAATATAAACTTCAATATAAGAGTAGTAATGTACATAAATGTATTGTAATACTATACACCTACATTACTTTAAAATGATCTGTCATCTCCTTCTGTGTCTTTGAGGCTCGAGCTTTCTGCGCGGCGATGTTCCGTATCTTACGCAAAAGTAGGATCTCTGCTGCATTTGCCTCCTCTTGCATTTCAAACCAGTCCATACACTTTGATAACATTGTTCCTGCTACTGAGTGGCTAGTTGTAGTTTTTGGGTTAAGAACTGATCCTTCATCGTCATCTATTTCTCTTCTTTTCTTCAATGGTAGTCACACTAGAAACAATTTCATCATCATTAAAAATTTCATAGTAATCCGTGGACACTTAGATGTATGTTAGTTTGTTGACACATACGCATTTGTTTTTAGGCGGTGACGGATAACAGAAAATGTATGTTACGTGGGTGACGGTTAATCGAAGTTAATGTAATGTCATGTCCTTTGCAGATCGTTGCTGTCAACCGGCATTTATTGGCCGTGTGTGATTTATTGAATGAATCATTGAAAAACGAGAAGTAGATTGTAGGCTTTACCAAAGCACGACTACAAAAAAACAAAATGGACGTTGCGGCCAAAGCCTTCGTCAGCACAGAACAAACAAACAAAAATAGACAAACAAATTCACGAAAGACACTACATGAAAGTATAAATTTCACTTATATGTGTCCTAGCTTGAACGGCTATCCATGGATGGAATAAAACGGATGTCCATGTGATTTATTGAGCAATGTTAGTTCGGCTTCACTGTCGGCTTCTCGTTGAGAAAGCAATGGCAAACTACTCAACGTAAACTTGCGTAGAAAATAAATCAGGCGTTAGGGTTGATGGCCACGTTCTGCAAAGGACATTGACATTTTAGTTTGCATTGGATACAAAGGTAACTGGCACCTGGCCATTGGATACAGAGGTCACTGGCACCTGGCCATTGGATACAGAAGTCACTGGCACCTGGTCGTCTTAACAGATGATAGTTTGTTACATTGTTACAAAAAGGCACAATAACTACAACCAATGCGGTAATGCCAGGGATTGAGTTATACCTCTCAAATGCACAAAGCCTGGGCTTAATTGTAGAAACCATGTGCTGTTCATGTAGGATGATCCCTTTCTCGGTCTGCCTAGTATACTCCAGAAGACAGGTAACACCAAGTTGTCTGGAACAAGATAAGCTGCAGAAGCTGCCGGATCTGCAAATCTCATCTTGTTCCTCTTGTACCTTGCAGTGTCGAGGTGAAATATAAACAGCGGGAGAGTGCCCGTTTATGGGCTTCATGTATTTAGATTCCCTTGGTCTCTGTTATTCCCCTGCTCATCGTTTACGTGGTCGGCCTCTTCTTCTGCTTCCATCAGGTATGTAAATCATTGCGTGTTGTGGTATACTGTTAGTTGGTAGCCTAGTTATATATATTTAACTTATGTTAAATTGCAAAGCAATGCTTAAACTGTCCGCCTGTCTTCGATAGTAAACCAATTGCCGACGAAGGCTTAGGGCCTGGTCTGCCCTGCCATGACATTTAGTTTTTAGATTACATTTCCTTGCACTAGGATAAGTCGTGTACCCTCCCAACTGCGTTCCTCCACGAATAAAGTAAAGTAATACAAATAACCATTAAATAAAATTAGTTGCATATCCTTTACATGACATTGCAGTCAACACCAGCATTTTTTGCAAATAATACATTCAGAGTTACCGCTAGCTATCCTCGAAACCGACACACCGGCGAACCGCTGCCTCGCCGTTCCATATTTCGGTCTCAAGGAAGGTGAAGGTTGGCGGGCACGTGAAAGGACAATTCCTGGTTTGTGTTGCCTACGTCCCAGGCCAGACTATAACCGACAAACACAGGCAAGGTCTAGGACGAAGGTTTATAATCAGAGCACAACTATGCGTTTCACACCCTCCCCTCCCCTAGCCCTGAATCTTTCCCTTTGCTTGCAGGTCAAAAAGAGCTCGTGCGAAAGATGTAGGGACTTAACCCTTGACCCGTAATTTGAAATTAACAAATGTCTAGGCCAGAAAAGGGTGAAAGTAAACACTAAGTGAAAATACAGTTAAAATCCTGTGTGTTGCCGGGGTCCATAAGGGAAGCAAATAATAGTTAGTTAGTTAGTTAGTTAGTTAGTTGACAGATCATCCTCGTTGCACATCGAACCATTCAGTCCATAAGTGCTCGGATCCCCTCCTCAGCAAATCCCGCAGCGTGTAGCGGCTAACGACGCCAGTTCTGTGTTGGTTTATCAATCTTCTTTGGCTTCCTGCGTAGTGTTCTTGTTTGGCCACCCCTCTTTTAATTTGCTGCTCCCGAAGTCTGGCCATTGTTGTAGATTCACAGTCATCACTTGGTTCTCGGAAGCAAATAATAGCAACACTGCAGCCTACCACTCATGTCGTAAGAGGCGACTAAGGAGGCTTAATGGTTCCGTCGCCCTGCTACTGAGTGAGTGCGTGGCGCGACACTGTGAGCTGTGAGTTTCGTGTGAAATGCTTTTGAATCTGCCAGAGGTTTTTTGGAACGTGACTGCATGTTCGGAGCGACGGCAGATGGCTATGTCCCAGAGTTGACCGGTTTTTGCCTTTTGCGGAAATGCGTGGCTGCTGGGCTTCTGGTTGACTGCCACTGCCATCGACGATGAACTGTATTTCGTGGACTATGTGGGTGAACATCTAGGAAACATCCAGATGGGAAAATGACTGCCGATTCCATCAGAAATGAACTGGGTGTTTTGTGGGGGACTATTGTGTTGACATTCTGGCGGCGGCATTATGCACAGTGTATCTGTGCGGGCTGTCGTCTGTCGAGACTCCTGTCTTTTCCACTTTTCACATTGTGCAGTGGGGAGCGTTTTGTGTGAAATTCACTGGCACAGGAACGGAGTATAATGGGGACGACCCGTTGCTGTGAAGTTGGAACTGCGACTAACTAACTAACTAACTAACTAACTAACTAACTAACTAACTAACAGTTAAAATAAAAGACCCAACTCCATTGTTCACGCAATGAGATGTGTATATGGTGCTGCCGCCATGTTTGTTTCACCAATCGACACACAAAGAGTAAAGTGAAAGAACCCTGTTTATATTCATTGATACGAATTGAGACTAGGGCAGACTACAAAATCATATTAATAATCTGAGTTCAACAAGCAACAGATACAAAATGAGTATAAATACAGACAAAGCTGAAGTAATGCAAGTTATTTATTTTTTTTTAAATAGCAGATCTCCTGGTCCACTAAGTATACAGAAAAATAGCACACCTCTGAAACAAGTTAAAGAATTTAGATATCTTGGAAGTATGATCACAGAAGGTGGCAGATTGGACTGAGATCTCGAAATCAGATGTCAAAAAGCTAGTGCACTTACATATCAACTATCACCCTTACTGAAACATCCAAACATACCCATGTCCGCAAAACGACAAATAATAAACAGCATATTCACACCAACCCTATGCTACAAATTTCAAACTTGCACTTTATCCAAATCACACTCTCGCAAAATCAACACCTGCGAGATGAGATGCCCGAGGAGAGCTGCCAACTTAACAATCCGAGACCGATTAAGAAATGTTGTTATCATACAGACTGTGGGATCAACACCTTACGCCACATTTATTAAAAGACAGAAGATCAAGTGGTTTGGTCAGGTCGTTAGAATGCAACACCATCAACTACCATTACTGGCCCTACATCAAAGTTCATCTGCGACGAGACCAAGAGGACGCCCAAGAAGAAAATGAATTTACAACATCAAAGAGATTGTACAACCACAAGGAATGACACTATCCAGTGCCGCCCATCGAGCGCTGAAGCGCAATTATTCCTTCCCACGACGCTTGACGGCAGAAGTAGAAGATGATGATGATGATTATACGAACGGAAATTTGGTACCAGCCTCATATTTGTATTGGCCAGTTGGCAATTGATGGGTGATGCCCAATATCACGTCGGCTGCCTTTTCTTCTCAGGAAATATCCCGATACCAGTTTCAGGCTTGGGCTGCCTGGGAGCGCAGCTCAGTGAAAAAGATCCCTGCCTTGAAGGGGATTTGAACGTATGACTACCAGGTCTATAGGCAATCGTGTAGCCACTGTCCGGTCCCCTCGACACCAGACTCCCACGGCTGTCTATATAAGAATTAAAGTTAGTTGCATATCCTTTACAGGACGTCGCAGTCAATCCCAAAATTATTGGCTGTTTGTGATCGCTTGGTAAATGTACGTTCAGTAGCTTGGCATTTCAGTGATAATATGTTGTGTTTGGCGTTGGTATTTGTTTTCCTGGTGAAGGCTAGTTGTAGCAACGTTCTGTGTTCCCCGTAATTGTATTCTGTAAAGCTGCATTACTGTGTGATTTTTTATATTATTTATTGCACCACAATGCTGCGTTAGCTTAGGGTTAACCCTTTCTGCACCAAACCGTGCCTACTAAATCTCTGTCTATCACAGACAGCTGTTACGGTAGAGGTCCGGTTGTCTGCATTTATAACTGTCAATCTTTCTGTCTGTCTGTAAGGTCGGTTGTTCGTCTGTCTCTCTTTCTGTTACTTTTGAGGTCCTGACAGTCTGCATTTATCTTTTTCAATCTGTATATCTGTCTGTTTGGTTGGTTGTTTGTCTGTCTCTCTTTCTGTAACTCTGTGTGTCTATCAGTATGCCTCCCTGTCTGTCCGCTCATCCACCCATACACTCAAAAATCTAGCCGTCTGTCCGACTGCCTGCTATCTTTATATCTGACTGTCTGTGTATGTTATTTGCAGGTATGTCTATCTGCCAGTCTGCCCCTTTTTCTTTTTGGTACAGGCAAGGTCTAGGACGAAGGTTTATAATCAGAGCACAACTATGCGTTTCACACCCTCCCCTCCCCTAGCCCTGAATCTTTCCCTTTGCTTGCAGGTCAAAAAGAGCTCGTGCGAAAGATGTAGGGACGTAACCCTTGACCCGTAATTTGAAATTAACAAATGTCTAGGCCAGAAAAGGGTGAAAGTAAACACTAAGTGAAAATACAGTTAAAATCCTGTGTGTTGCCGGGGCCCATAAGGGAAGCAAATAATAGTTAGTTAGTTAGTTAGTTAGTTAGTTGACAGATCATCCTCGTTGCACATCGAACCATTCAGTCCATAAGTGCTCGGATCCCCTCCTCAGCAAATCCCGCAGCGTGTAGCGGCTAACGACGCCAGTTCTGTGTTGGTTTATCAATCTTCTTTGGCTTCCTGCGTAGTGTTCTTGTTTGGCCACCCCTCTTTTAATTTGCTGCTCCCGAAGTCTGGCCATTGTTGTAGATTCACAGTCATCACTTGGTTCTCGGAAGCAAATAATAGCAACACTGCAGCCTACCACTCATGTCGTAAGAGGCGACTAAGGAGGCTTAATGGTTCCGTCGCCCTGCTACTGAGTGAGTGCGTGGCGCGACACTGTGAGCTGTGAGTTTCGTGTGAAATGCTTTTGAATCTGCCAGAGGTTTTTTGGAACGTGACTGCATGTTCGGAGCGACGGCAGATGGCTATGTCCCAGAGTTGACCGGTTTTTGCCTTTTGCGGAAATGCGTGGCTGCTGGGCTTCTGGTTGACTGCCACTGCCATCGACGATGAACTGTATTTCGTGGACTATGTGGGTGAACATCTAGGAAACATCCAGATGGGAAAATGACTGCCGATTCCATCAGAAATGAACTGGGTGTTTTGTGGGGGACTATTGTGTTGACATTCTGGCGGCGGCATTATGCACAGTGTATCTGTGCGGGCTGTCGTCTGTCGAGACTCCTGTCTTTTCCACTTTTCACATTGTGCAGTGGGGAGCGTTTTGTGTGAAATTCACTGGCACAGGAACGGAGTATAATGGGGACGACCCGTTGCTGTGAAGTTGGAACTGCGACTAACTAACTAACTAACTAACTAACTAACTAACTAACTAACTAACAGTTAAAATAAAAGACCCCAACTCCATTGTTCACGCAATGAGATGTGTATATGGTGCTGCCGCCATGTTTGTTTCACCAATCGACACACAAAGAGTAAAGTGAAAGAACCCTGTTTATATTCATTGATACGAATTGAGACTAGGGCAGACTACAAAATCATATTAATAATCTGAGTTCAACAAGCAACAGATACAAAACGAGTATAAATACAGACAAAGCTGAAGTAATGCAAGTTATTTTTTTTTTTTTAAATAGCAGATCTCCTGGTCCACTAAGTATACAGAAAAATAGCACACCTCTGAAACAAGTTAAAGAATTTAGATATCTTGGAAGTATGATCACAGAAGGTGGCAGATTGGACTGAGATCTCGAAATCAGATGTCAAAAAGCTAGTGCACTTACATATCAACTATCACCCTTACTGAAACATCCAAACATACCCATGTCCGCAAAACGACAAATAATAAACAGCATATTCACACCAACCCTATGCTACAAATTTCAAACTTGCACTTTATCCAAATCACACTCTCGCAAAATCAACACCTGCGAGATGAGATGCCCGAGGAGAGCTGCCAACTTAACAATCCGAGACCGATTAAGAAATGTTGTTATCATACAGACTGTGGGATCAACACCTTACGCCACATTTATTAAAAGACAGAAGATCAAGTGGTTTGGTCAGGTCGTTAGAATGCAACACCATCAACTACCATTACTGGCCCTACATCAAAGTTCATCTGCGACGAGACCAAGAGGACGCCCAAGAAGAAAATGAATTTACAACATCAAAGAGATTGTACAACCACAAGGAATGACACTATCCAGTGCCGCCCATCGAGCGCTGAAGCGCAATTATTCCTTCCCACGACGCTTGACGGCAGAAGTAGAAGATGATGATGATGATTATACGAACGGAGATTTGGTACCAGCCTCATATTTGTATTGGCCAGTTGGCAATTGATGGGTGATGCCCAATATCACGTCGGCTGCCTTTTCTTCTCAGGAAATATCCCGATACCAGTTTCAGGCTTGGGCTGCCTGGGAGCGCAGCTCAGTGAAAAAGATCCCTGCCTTGAAAGGGATTTGAACGTATGACTACCAGGTCTATAGGCAATCGTGTAGCCACTGTCCGGTCCCCTCGACACCAGACTCCCACGGCTGTCTATATAAGAATTAAAGTTAGTTGCATATCCTTTACAGGACGTCGCAGTCAATCCCAAAATTATTGGCTGTTTGTGATCGCTTGGTAAATGTACGTTCAGTAGCTTGGCATTTCAGTGATAATATGTTGTGTTTGGCGTTGGTATTTGTTTTCTGGTGAAGGCTAGTTGTAGCAACGTTCTGTGTTCCCCGTAATTGTATTCTGTAAAGCTGCATTACTGTGTGATTTTTTATATTATTTATTGCACCACAATGCTGCGTTAGCTTAGGGTTAACCCTTTCTGCACCAAACCGTGCCTACTAAATCTCTGTCTATCACAGACAGCTGTTACGGTAGAGGTCCGGTTGTCTGCATTTATAACTGTCAATCTTTCTGTCTGTCTGTAAGGTCGGTTGTTCGTCTGTCTCTCTTTCTGTTACTTTTGAGGTCTGACAGTCTGCATTTATCTTTTTCAATCTGTATATCTGTCTGTTTGGTTGGTTGTTTGTCTGTCTCTCTTTCTGTAACTCTGTGTGTCTATCAGTATGCCTCCCTGTCTGTCCGCTCATCCACCCATACACTCAAAAATCTAGCCGTCTGTCCGACTGCCTGCTATCTTTATATCTGACTGTCTGTGTATGTTATTTGCAGGTATGTCTATCTGCCAGTCTGCCTGTCTTTGGTCTTGTCTGTCTGTCTATCTGCTCTTCTGTATGTCTTCCTTCCTTCCTGTTTGACAGTCTGCCTGCCTGTCTGTCTGTCTGTGCATCTGTCAATAGGTTTGTCCATCTATCAGCCTCTCTGTCAGTCTATTCATCCATCCATCTATAAACTCAACAATCTATCCGTCTGTCCTCCTGCCTGCCCGCCTATTTCGTTATATGTCTGTCCGTTTGATATCTTCCAATCTGTCTGTCTGTCTGTCTGTCCGTCTGTCTGTCTGTCTGTCTGTCTGTCTGTCTGTCTGTCTGTCTGTCTGTCTGTCTGTCTGTCTGTCTGTCTGTCTGTCTGTCTGTCTGTCTGTCTGTCTGCGCATCCATCTTGTCGCTACACAAAGTCTGTTTACTAACATTCCTAATTGTCACGTCTTCAGCTTTATATTCCCAAGAACAAGATCGCCCAACTATGCTCTGCAGGCAAGCCTTCAAGCCCCACCGTAGTTATCATACTCCCTGTGGGGCAATTGTCAGCTATTGTTGATCAACTTTTTCACACAATCTAAAGGCATTGATCACATAGTGTGTGTCGTTAATCAACATCTTAAAGACGTGCACACATTCATTGCAGTAACTAAATACAATAAGCACAAAGATCTAGATCAACAACGTAATATTGTTTACAATAACCTGTTGTTTGTCTGATATGTACATAATCTACATCAGACAAGAAAACAGACGACAGACAACTGGGAAGTCACGTCTGCTCTGCACAAGTTAAAAATCCCAGAGTTGAAAATCGCAAAGAGTAGGCAATAAACCCGCTGCTCTGGTACAAGTAAAAATTGTAAAATTGTTTGGAGTTTAGTTGAATTGAGTCAATAACCGACATAACGTTCGAAACATTCCCATGAGTGCTCCGTCCTCATCTTCAACGGCCAGCGAGAAGTCCCAATACTAATGATACTATCTGGCCATTCCTAGACCCACTGAGTGGCGGCCAGGTCTTCTGGGCATTCCTTACCGAACCATTCTCTCTGGGACATGATGGCTAGAAAGAAAACCTACCCACGGGTATGGCAGCACGCTACCCTGGGTGGAATCTTTCTAGAGGAAGAAAATCTTACATACATTAATGTGGAAGTCGGAGGATCTGACCTTTGACCGAGAGAGATGCACAACTAGGCGTGACACACTTCCGTAGAAAGAGGAACCGGGAACAACAAACATTGAAATACTGAACCGTGCCACATTCGCATTCATCATGGCAATGCCCTGCGTTAGAACACGAAGACCTGAAACAAGCTAGACAAATTCAGGCCTGAGATAGGACAGAACAATGCAAGGCCTGGAACAAACTAGGAAAATGGGTAACAATTGAATTCACAAGTTTTTTATAGGGTTGAACTCAAGCGTAGTCCATACAGATGCTACTATTTCTGGTGCACTGGAGTGATTTTTGCGCGTGGATTAGCATTTCTCTGTTTCTAGTGTCCCTCGCCATCAGGCGAACGCACTCCGACTTCTGAGGCACTTGTAATTTACGCCTCCAAGTCAAAGACGATAAGTCAAGATTTTAGTCCAACTGACCGGTGTAGGGGTTGAACCCGCTACCTCGGTAAAAACACACTGGATGTTTAAGAACGAACGCTGACCTCCACCTACAAGAGCTGAATTGTATCTACCGATCAGGTCAGTCAAAATTTTTTGGGCATGTTATGAGAAGAGATGGATTGGAGAACTTGGTGACAACTGGTAAGATCGAATGGAACAGACCAAGGGGAAGACCTAGAAGCAAATACCTGGATGGCTTGGCCTCGTGGCATGGTCGAGACAGAAACACGGAGCTGATCCACGACTCTGGTGATCGAGTGAGATGGCAGAACATGACCGCCCACGCTTACCGGCATGGCACATGATGGATGGATGGATCAGGTCACGCCTCTGTAATTGTACATGAAAGGGCAGATTTGATTACCTCCAAGGGGGTCGGGGGGAGGGGGCGCTGAGATTGAACAAAGGAAGATGTGATACTGCACGAGGAAACACAAACCTGTGACTGCATGATCCTACGACTGGTGAAATCGTGAATCTAATCCAACACTAGCAGGAGGGTTCGTGGTAGAGGACAGAGCAGATGCTTGAATAGCCTGGACTACTGGAGATGTACGTATTAATATTCTTCGACATAACTTGGAATACTGGAGCTGCGCGTGTTCATATTCTTCTACATAACCTGGACAACTGGAGCTGTATGCATTCATATCCTTCGACATAACCTGGACTACTGGAGCTGTGAGCATTCATGAGAAATAAAATGGCATCCAGTTATTAGAACTCTTAGAAGTGATATGGGGTGTATTTTTAATGACAGTGCAGTGGTTGAAAATGTTGCCGGTCCAAGTTTTGTATTTACCTATTATGCTGCATGAACTTTACAAAGGGTGAAAACAAAACTTGGACCGGCAATATTTTCAAAACTGCATAGTTATTAAAAATATACCCTGTATTTCTGTGTCATAGTGATGTGTAATATGTAAAGCTAACAACGCGGCGAGAACCGCTACCGATTCTCGCGCAGGTTACGTTACTCACGAGACTATAGGGATTACGGGGACAGACGTTAACCCCTTGGATATGATGCTAGCCCCACATTTTGTTTATAGAGTAATCAGCCCTTGGTGTGTTTGACTTCTCGTCCTTGACTTGGGGACGTAAGTTACAAGTACCTCAGAAATCGGAGTGGGTTCGCCTGATGGCGAGGGGCACTGATAATAGGGAAAGCTAATCCACATGCAAAAATCAGTGCATGCACTAGAAGTAGTGGCACATGGATGGACTACGTTTGAGTTCAAAGCGAGCGAGCGAACGCACACACACACACACACACACACACACACACACACACACACAATGATGTCAATATCACAAACACCGCCTTTACCACCCGGGACATGTCCTGGTATACATTTTAGGCCAGTCGGTCTCCGTAGCAAAGAGCTTGCGAACGCGATTCGTAAGCCCGCTTACCCGCGTTCGAAACACATCTGCTACCGATTTGGCAGCAGACCGTGTCGCGCTGTGTTTTAACGTATTGGTATGGGAGCAGGTCGTTCAGAAAAAGCAATGGCACATTACTGAACGTCAAACTTGCCAAGACATCAACAGCAGTAAAATACTGGTGTTGACAGTGATGCCCTGTAAATAGGGTATGGAGGAAAAAAAATTAGGCCAAGACGAACCCAGGTCAAGTGTAACTATCCGTCTATATAGATTTCTAAAACTGCCTAATAAAATTGCCTGCCAGCCTGTATAGATTTACGTCTGTCCTTTCTTTGACGACCTCAGAGATTGCTTATTGTTCAGTAGAAGGCCCGTTATACAATATTAAGACGGCCGGCCCGTGTTCTTCTTTCCCTTCTCTCATTCTCACGACTCCCTGCAGCGCCATTCAACAATGTAGTTTATACTGGAAAGAAACATAACCCCATGATAACAGGACTTAACAAACACCTGGTTGAGAAGACTACAACGCACCGTCAGCGAAGAACAATTACTAATCAGGATAGACCACAGTATTGTTACTACATGTCCCCAATTATTTATAACCTAACCGCCACGGCCGTGCCATATTTAATCTTGCTAATGAACCCGCGGACGTGATCGTCTGCGTCTCGTTGTGTGTGCTCTTATAAAAAAACACGACCTCCGCATTCATTTTTCTCGTCGTGACGGTTAAGTACTAGTCCCACAACATCTTCGGTTATACATATCTGACATTACGACTTAATCTACTTAGATAATTCTTGTAGATCGGCCACGATTATATGTTTAAATATGTGAGTTTAGGTTTGACCTAGTGTGTTGTGTAGTTCTATTTCTGGGACCGCCATGATGGTGGTGTTTCGTACAGCTGCTCTCTCTTCGCGATTTGGAGACGATTTTATGGAGACTTATCAAGAATTATCGCTGTAAATTGTAAGAATTATGTTGTGTGGCGTTTAACCTGCGTGTTGGTGTATATTTTATCGTAGTTTTAACAGAACATTTGATAAATAACACGCGTGTAGCATTGATTATATATTGTGACCTTTTTAATTTTTAGTGCAGTCAATTTTTGTCTTTAATCATTTTTGTGGTGCGGGCAGCGTTTGGTTTCTTATTTGCTTTGAAAGGCACACCGTACTCTATGGTGATCGCCGGCCCATTTGAACTTGATTAGTTTGTCAGTTCTGGGGGGCTAGGGTTGATAAATAAAAGTACAGGGCCTTTTTAAACGCCTGATTGTAAATTAACTATAAATATGGTGCTAACCCCATATTGTATAGATAATGAATTTAATTGGGCAAGCCTTGGGTGATGTGGATATTACGGCAGCCGCTTTTGTCTCCCAGAATATTCCCTCATGTATTTAAGGCTGGGTTCACCTGGGAGTCAGGTCAGTTTAAAAAATCCGTCCTGCTGTGGGACTTGAACACAGGACTACTGGACTGGCTGGCAAGCCGGATGCTATATCAGGCTGTAACTATAATAGTCCAAGTCCTTTCCCCTTTAATTAACCCATATTGTGCTTTCTCAACTAACCATTGCTATACTCCTTAAATCAATAATATATTAGCATTAAACTAACCTTTGCCATACTATTTAAACTAACCCTTGCCATACTGTCTACATTAACCCTTGCCATCACTATCTAAGCTAATCCTTACCATCCCTATCTAAACTAATCTTTGCCATCCCTATCTAAACTAATCTTTGCCATCCCTATCTAAACTAATCTTTGCCATCCCTATCTAAACTAATCTTTGCCATCCCTATCTAAACTAACCCGTGCCAGAATCCCTAAATTAACCCTTACCATACTCCCTAACTTAAGCCTCAACATACTCCCTAAATTAACTCTTACTATACTCCCTAAATTAATTATTTCCACACTCCCTAAACTAACCCTTGCCATACTCCCTAAACTAACCCTCGCCATACTCCCTAAACTAACCCTCACCATAATCCCTAAACTAACTCTTACCATACTCCCTAAACTAACCCTTGCCATACTCCCTAAATTAAGCCTCACCATACTCCCTAAACTAATCATTGCCATACTCCCTAAACTAACGCTTACCATATTATCTAAACTAACCCCCTTACCATACTATCTAACCTAACCCTTGCCATACTATCTAAACAAACCCTTGCCATACTATCTAAACTAACCCTTGCCATAGACCATAAACTAACCCTTGTCATAGACCATAAACTAACCCTTGCCATACTCCCTAAACTAACCCTTGCCATACTCCCTAAATTAAGCCTCGCCATACTCCCTAAATTAAGCCTCGCCATACTCCCTAAACTAATCATTGCCATACTCCCGAAATTAACCCTTACCATACTATCTAAACTAACCCTTACCTTACTGTCTAAACTAACCCTTGCCATACTCCCTAAATCAAGCCTCGCCATACTCCCTAAACTAACCCTTGCCATACTCCCTAAACTAACCCTTCCCATACTCCCTAAACTAACCCTTGCCATACTATCTAAACTAACCATTCCCATACTCCCTAAACTAACCCTTACAATTGACCATAAACTAACCCTTGCTTTACTCCCTAAACTTACCTTTACCATACTCATTAAATTAAACCTCGCCATACTCCCCAAACTTATCCTCTCCCTGTCTACAGCTGCTGGACAACTTCCTTGCAGATGTAACTCTGTCAGCTTAGGTTTCACAGCAGTTACCAGGGAGTTGTAACAATCACTGAGAAAATTACCAGTGAATTACTTTCACAGAAGCTAAATATACACTGACTAATTGTAAAGAGGACTTTCTGTATAAAAGAGGAGAGCCTGGTGTATGATATGACTTCTAGCATGAAGATGGAGATGGAGGCTGTAACTTTCCAATGGCTGGAGAGCAGTACAGCCTAACATGTTGTGTTTGTAGTGGACTCGCAGAGCATGCTGCGTAAAACAGAAGCTGGTGTTCCTCATGGATTGGCTTGTGTTGGATTTTCTGCATGCGAAGTGTGCGAGGAAATGAACAGGCTGATGCGGTTGGGAGGCAGGTTACTTTATGATAAAGCTGACTTGATGAAGGTTCTCTGGGACCAAGTGGAGAGTGCAGTGAAACAGAGGGTCCATACCTGGATAGGCTGATTCACGAGGAGACAGCAGGGGGTCTGGATGATACTCAAGGTATAGAGGAAAATACAAGCAGACTTTTAATCGGACTTGGAAATTCGTCCTCTTCTTCTTTGTTCATCCAAAATGTTTGTTTTGGACAAAATTTTGTTGTCTATTTACAGCAGAGATGTGATATTTGTACCTTTCAGCCAACACTACAGTTTCTTCAGGCATTTGTTGACCATGGTTGTTAAGGTTTCTTGGCAAGTTTTGCAGAAGGTAGTTTGCCATTGCTTTCCTTCTGCTGTACTAAGCGGTGGTCATAGCCATTGTCTCAACTGATGAGATCATCTGCCTATCGCGGCAGAGTGCAGACCATAACCAACAACAATCTGTCATCTGCTCCCACACTCCATCCACCACCTACTTCCATGGCTTCATGTAACCCTGATGGGGGTGGGGGGGGGGGGGGATAAACTGGTACTCCACCTTGCCGAAGGGTGTCCCGTAGACTAACAGAGGAAAGGAGGCGTCTTACATCTCCTTTGATAGGAGATACCCCTACCCCGCTAACCTCCAATTATGGAGAGGTATATGCCTGGGAAAAGAGGAAGAGGAAGGCCAAAGAGAAGATAGGTGCAGGACGTGGCAGATGATCTCCAGATGGGTGTATCAGGACGCGGGACATCTTGCTTATTATCGAGAGGTTTTCCGAAAGGTTGTTATGGGAGCGAGATTCTGCAAAAGACATGCTACTGAATGAATGAATGAATAAATTTGTTGACCTGGTTAACCTACCCAGGAGATTTGTAAATTGATGAAGCATTATGGGATCCACAGAAAATTATTAACTTAATAAAGGCAAAATATAAAGATATGAGGTGCAAGGTCCTCAATGAGGGAAAACTAACAGGCATTCAAAATAAGAACTGGAGTGAGATAGGGGTGCCTTTTGTAAAATCTGTTATTCTTGCTGACTGTATACTGGATTATGAAGATAACAGTCACTGCTAGAAATGGAATTCAATGGACTAACTACATTCAGGTTGACATCTAAAGGTGCATGAAGAAGTACTTTGACTGCCACACTTCATACTATAGGTATGTCGGTAGCAAAAGCGTCCCATGCATGAAATAGAATACTGCTTGGCTAGCAAATCCATTATGTGGAAAGTCTGAATCAAAAGCTCATTGTGGGCGTCATCAAAGGTGGAAAAAAGCAGTCCCAGTGGCACGAAATGCAATTTTGCTTGGATAGCAAATCCATTACTGTGGAAATTCCGAATCGAAAGCTCATTATGTGGGCGTCATCAAAGGTGGATACAGTGTCCTAGTGGCACGAAATGGAATATTGCTCGGATAGCAAATCCATTACGTGGAAAGTCCGAATCGAAAGCTCACTGCGTAGATGTCATCTGCAGACTGCATTATTTTGGTTTCCGAAGGAACAGCCTGTGGTGAACGGAAGGCCCAAATACGGAAGTGAGGCTAAGCAGCCATGTGCAGGACGTGATGATTCCTTGGGTGAGCCCATTACCAGAGCACTATGTGCCGGCTCTGCAATTATGGAAGCTTGATGTGTCGGCCTAACGGCGCAAAACCAGGCACAATGCAATCACGTCAACAACAAAAAACTCCGGATGAACGCAGAAGAAGAAGAATTCAATGGACTTGTCAGGCAAAGCATCTCGATGACCAGGACTTCCCTGAGGACATTGCCCTCATGTCTAACACATGAAATCATATGTAGTATAAACTGAACACATGGGAGGTCACAACAGTTAGATTTACACATTCATAAGGGAAGAGCAAATGATAACCTGAACTCCTTTTGCGAAACCTCATTTCAAGAGATGGAATCATATATCTATCTAGGTTAGTTATAGTTAGTTGCATATCATTTTCAGGGTGTAGTGGTCAACCCCAGCATTTGTTGGCTGTTTTTGATTTCTTGGCAAGTTTATATTCAGTAGTTTTCCATTGCTTTCTGAACAACCGGCACTCACACCTGTATGAAACCAGCGCTAGGCTGTCTCCTTCTGAACTGCCCGTGGCTGTGTTTCGAACACGAAATTGTGCCTGTACCCCTTCGCCACAGCGCCGGAAACATATATTATTCTTCTTCTTCTTCTTCTTCTTCTTCTTCTTCTTCTTCTTCTTCTTCTTCTTCTTCTTCTTCTTCTTCTTCTTCTTCTTCTTCTTCTTCTTCTTCTTCTTCTTCTTCTTCTGCGTTCATCCAGAGTTTTTTTTCCGGACGTGATTGCGTTGTGTCTGTTTACAGCAGAGCTGCATTCTTGCTCCGTTAGGCCGACACATCCGACTTCTGCAAGCATTTGTTGACCGGGTTAACCTTCCTGGGGGGGGAACATATATTAAAGCAACATAAAACGAATCCTTGTAGCTGACAAATCATACTGTCATCCGTTTCAGTCACCACAGAAGTTTTAAGGAGACTGTCATGTCTATTTTCCTCATTTTCTAATGCATATTCTATTCTGTACAGACTGCAGTTAAACCCGCAATGATGTGCCAAAGAGACTGAGCGTATTCAGTGAAGCATTTCCAAATCAATAACTTTTCTGGCTTGAGTCAAAAGCTGGACTTTATCATTCAACTTATGTTCCTCGGCCGTTATGCAGAGTTAAATTATCCTGCATACATTCAGGTAGGGATCTTGGAAAATTTGTCATTGTATTCATTTTTAACAGTATTGTAATTTTACATGGATTTTTGGTCTGTGCTGTTGTTATTGCTGTCGTCGTCGTTGCTGCTGCTGTTCAGAACCTCATTATCAGTTCTGCATGTATGGAAGCCTCCTTGGATGCCGGGCAATGTCCGTGTTCTGTCCCTGCCTTCCCTGAGGGCTGACCAGCTTGTATGCGGCTGGTTTGGATGAGGCTGTTGGAGGGTGGCAACACCTGTAGATGGAAGCACAAAGATGACGACATCACAGGCTGCAGATTATCCTGTGAAACTTCCTAGGGAGAATAACCCAATCAACAAATTCCGAAGAAGCCGGGCGTGTCAGCCAACAAGCTCAAATATCGCAGCTGTTCTGTAAACAGGCATAATGTGATTATTTCAGTAACAAATATCAAAGAGGAATTCATTGGACTTCTCTATTCCCATGTACTCTTCTGAAGTGAAGAATTATGTGAAAGCTGCGGAGATGTACTTATATAAAGGAATTACAAGAATACCATGGACGAATACACAGAGCAATGAAGATATTTTCGAAGAAGTTCAAGAAAGAAATTCTGCGCGACATGGCATAGGACTATATGTAGAAAAAGAACACTTCTGCGGCATGAAGAATCTGGGCAGTTATGATGATTTTGTTTCCATTCCTTTCAGCAGGCAGCACACATATTGATCATGCAAAAGGTCTCCAAGCATGGAGTACCAGGCTGGGTTCTGAATGTCAACCGGCAACCATTATAATGGGGATGTTTGCTGTGGCCCTCTTTCATGCAAGGTCCTTGGTAGGCTTCATCAGAACGGAGGCCCAGAACCTCGTGGAGGTGAGGAAGAATCCCCTCATTCCAATGCCATTTTTGTCATCAATTAGGAAATCATACAGTGGATACCATCTCACTGTGGAGTACCTGGAAACAAGAGAGCTGATCAACTAGCTAAGGGAAGGGCAACAGAAGAACAACCTGATGTACCTATTACATACCACCAAAACCCCGGGAAGGTTAACCCGGTCAACAAATGCCCGCAGAAGTCGGATGTGTCTGCCTAGCGGCGCAAGAATGCAGCCTGCTGTAAACAGGAACAACGCAATCACGTCCGGAAAAAAAGTCCAGATGAACGCAGAAGAAGAAGAAGAAGAAGAAGATAACCACCAAAAGAAAAGAATGATCAAATCAATCAGAAAGCCACTAACATCATCTCAAGACGGTTACCACTTTATGGACAAACCAGAACAAATTATTATTCTGCGCCTGAGAAAAGAACACAATTGAATTATGCAACTAAATGTATAAAAAAATTCAGGATTTGTGAATCAGCCATGTGCACAAGTTGTTTGGTGCCGTAGACAGCAGATCACATACTCCAGGACTGTCCAAAATATGACATATCTAGGCAAACCATCTGCCTAGAGAAAGAACAGTGGAAGATAAAACTCTTTGGACCACTAAAACTAAAAAAGACAGTTACAAGAGACAACATTGCAGATATAGATACATTGCAAGCAAATGAAAGAAAAAGAAGTAGAATAAGAAGAATTAGGACATTTTAAAGATTCTCTGTCCGCTATCTTTCATTGGCTGGGAAGATCTGTTGTTGGGAAACACCACATGCAGCCTTTCAAAACAGCGATCAGTAATGTTAAACCAACCTGTCTTATGATGGAACTCAGCCTCATACAGCAAGTATCAGTAATTTTAGAAAGCTGCGGCAATTCTGTTAGTTTAGTTGTCAGGTTATCCTCGCAGGTTATCGAACAGTTCAGTTTGTAAGTGCCCGAATACACTACAACATTTCCCTCAGTGTATAACGGCTGACAACACGATGAAATAAAATATATATTAATGATTCTAGAAAGTTGTGGCAGCTGCGGCAGTTCTGTTAGTTTAGTTACTTAGTTGTAAGATTATCCTCGCTGCACATCGAGCCATTCAGTATGTAAGTGCCCAGATATCCTCTTCACTATCTTCCGCAGGATATTGTGGCTGATGACACCAGTTCTGCATTGGTTGGACAATATTGGTGACTTTTTAAAATCCCTTACACATCAAGTCGTTGCCAAAAATAAAGACCTTATACTATACAGCCAAAATTCCTCAGCATGAAGTGTGTATAAGCTTTATTTGTGTTTTTATGATTTTTTACTCAGCTTAAAGTAATTTAACCTAATGCCTAATGGCTACTCTGTATAAAATAATGTAACCCTGACGTTCTCTGCATGTGACTGTAATTTAACCGAACCCCTTCGCTGTATAATATAATTTAACTGGATCTCTATTCGTGCCACCTTTGTGGCGAAGGGGTTAAGGACGCAATTTACAATCCCGCATACCACGTTTTAAACACAACTGCGGGTGATTTGGCAACAGATCCCCTTGCGTTGGTTTTCGTACAACAGTATGAGTGCTGATCGTTCAGAAAGCAATGGCAAACTACTGAACATAAACTTTCCCAGAAATCACAAACAGCCAAAGAATTGCTGGGGTTGACTGCGACGTCCTGTAAAGGATATGCAACTAGCTTTTTTAACTCAACCAATGTGATAATTACCTAACTCCCAACCAACAAACAGTAATTTTTTCCCAGCCCCTAATATGTGTAATGTAATTTCACCTAATCCCAGATTTGCATAATGCAGTTTAATGGATCCGCTACTCAGACTGGGAGCCAGGGTGGTGTAGTGGCTGGATGCTTGCCTGCTGGCCCAGTGGTCAGGGGTTTGAATTCACATTGAAGCGGGCTTTTAAAAATTGACCTGGTGTTGCAGGTCAACCCAGCCTAAAATGAGTACCTGGAAATATTGTGGGAAGTAAAATTTGCCAGTGTGATACTGACATCAGCCCTCCAGTGCCGGTTGGTGCACACAAATATGGAGCCAGCACCATTTACCCATATATTCCTAATGACATGAAAATGGGTCATGTAACTTAATTTTACAGGCATGATTCCAGTAAGAGTGGCAGGCTTCCATTTAACAATAAACAATAGAGAGCTTCTGTTGGATTTTTTCCCCAGGGCATGCTGGTGAGAAGGGAAACACGTAGGGGGCCAGGTTGGATGGGTCTGCATCACTCGGCGGGGTATTGTTCCATGATAAGGCAGATGTGGTTGAGGCCCTTTCGGATTGTGTATATAGTGCAGAAGAACAGATAGATCATCACGATCTGGAGAGAATGGTGTGATATTTGTGTAACAGTTGACTGACTGACTGGCACCTTGCCGTCTTGACAGACGATAGTTTGTAAAATGGAGTTATACCTCTCCATAACACAAAGCCTGGACTGAATTTAGAGACCATGTGTTGCCTGTGCAACATGATCTCTCTCTCGACTTGTTTAGTTTACTCCAGAAAAAAAGGTAATACCTATAGTCTGGAGCAAGACAAGCTGCAGAAACTGCTCGATCAGCAAAGTAATATTCTAACTGTCCGCCTATCGGAGCTTCGATTCTAGACTAGTTGCCGGTCAAGGGTTAGGGCCTGGTCTGCCCCGCCATGACATTTAGCCTTTAGGTGCATTTCCTTGCACTAGGGTAAGACTTTTAACCTTCCAATTGCTCTCCTCCGCCCGAAGTCGTTGGCACAATGTGGGGTGTCGGGTTTGGTAATCACTGCCTAACATTCGGCACTAACAGAAAGCAGGTATAGTGTGTGTGTTTTTTTTTTGTTGCCTCAATATAAAATTCAATATCTCAGTAACCAACTGAGGGAAAATGATGAGATTTAGCATATAACCTTATAATTATGTCCACCCAACAAAAAAATTTTTGTTCTGGAGATTGTACAGCAGATTTCAATGTTTGTTTATATGCGGTATATATTTTATTGCCCCGCATTCATTCCATCATTTTAAGTGTATTACCGCTTCAACAAGACACACCCCCGTGTTTTTGACATTTGTCTGAGCGGTTTTCGCTTTTAGCAGACTGAGGGAATTTATATGGGGTAGTTCAGAGATGTCGTCAAACTGTGGTTTCTTTCATGAAACGTGATTATATAAATAAACTAGCTGGCTCGGCCCGGCTCCTGGCGGGGATCTTCTTCTTCTTCTTCGTTCATCCGGAGTTTTTTTTTCGGACGTGATTGCGTTGTGCCTGTTTACAGCAGAGCTGCGTTCTTGCGCCGTTAGGCCGACACACTCGACTTCTGCGGGCATTTGTTGACCGGGTTAACCTTCCCGGGGGGCGGGGATCTATCTGTCTGTCTGTCTGTTTGTCTGTCCATCTGTCTGTCTGCCTGCCTGCCAGCCGGCCAACCCACCCACCCACTGTCCGACCGACCCACCCAGCCAGCCAGCCATCCACCCACCCACCTACCTTTCTGCCTACCTACCTACCTACCTACCTTCCTTTCTGTCTGTCTGTCTGTCCGTGCTATTAAATATTGATAAAAGTTACTGGAAAAAACGTCAGGACCATGTGTTGAAAGAGGAAGAGGACTATTGGAGAAAGGATGGATTGAATTTTATGCAACCGAGAGCAATCATCAACCTACTGGAATCGTCCGACACAGATTAAGGTCTGAGCAGATCGCAGACCTTAATCTACGTACACACTTACTGGGATATTTTGCTCCAACTATTCAGACGAATTTGCAGGCCCTAAACATTACAGTATCAGCATCAGCTGAAGAAACAAGAAGGAAATGAAAAATAAGGTAAGAAATATATTCCTTCTACTTTCCTGTTAATTTACAAATTATTTACCCTGTGCCTCTGTAAATTCTCTGTCTTTACTAATATTACACATTGAACCCCTCTCGGGATTCTCCGTGGTGAAGTGGTCAAGCCGTCTGACTCGGGCTCCGAAGTTTGTATGTTCGATTCCGGGCCGCGTCCTTCATTTCACGAGTGCATTTTTTTCGGAGACTTCCGAGGGTCGTCGCTGGAACTACGGAGTTCGTGTTTTGTGCGACGCTTTCCGCACTGCGGAAAGAAACTGAGCCATATGGGATACAACCCGGTGCAATGCAGCCGACCCTGTCGATTTTAAGCTAGTTCTTTCATTGCACCCACTCCCATACGAATCCGGATACGCCTTTGTGTGTCATCAGAATTGACAGGTCTCCCATTACCGTAAAAATAAACTTTGTTAACAGAGAATATCACTAGTTGTTCAGCAAAACATCAAAGGAATGTCGCCGCTTTCAATGATTTAAGTTGTTTTTGGACCTATCAAAGACATATTCCTTGGGTGGGGGTTAATATTAGACGGCTGGAAAAATTTCATAACGATGCAACAGACAGTTTTCAAAATAATTGATCGTGAATGAAGGCAAACAAATGTGGACATACTATAGTACCGTCTGCTGTCATAGGGTAGCTCAGTCATATCTGACTAAGACCTGACTATAAGTATAACAATTAAATACGGTATTAAGAGGTAATTATAACATCAGACAGAACACCTGCAAGGAAGATTAAGAACAGAAT
>JACEFZ010002776.1:0-95000 GCA_014155875.1 Cepaea nemoralis | reverse complement strand
AAGAAGTGAAGGAGGCATGTGGAGATGAGAAAGTAAATAAAACTAAAAAAGACAGTGTAAAAGATAATTTAGCCAAGGCTTCAAATACTTCATTGGAAAAACAATTACAAACGCCCTCACGTTCAGAAAAACAATCATTCTCAGCTTTCCTGCAGGATAGACTCAATAGAGGTGATTTTGATAAGCATGAGGAACTGGCTCAGCTTGCTCTCAGCAAGGACATTAAATGTCAAGAACAAATGATCATGTGGGAGGCAGTCAGAAAGCCATCGACCCCGTCTGAATCATCAGGGGCATCATTTGAATCAGACGGGCTGCTGTTGACTGCAGGACCTGTCCGACTTCAGACCTTGATTGACAGAGTTCTTGACAGTTCATTGAACAACCGCAACTCAGGAACTAGCGTTGGCCGGAGCCTTGCGTTACAAGTGGCATCTGCTGTACAGATAGAAGAAAACAAGGCAACTGCTCAGCCGAATCCTTCTAGAGGTAGCCCTTCAAACCAATACAACTGGACCTCATCATCAGAGAAGAACACCTCACATTGGACAGAAAAAGGCACCTCAGCTTCCAGTGATAAAACTCTCTCTTTTAAGAATCACATAGAAAAAGTTCTGCTAGAGAGTTTTTTATCTTATGAAGAAGATGAGAGGAACGAGGCTTTGAAAAAGGCGAACATGGGCAATGGACCATCTGTCAAGGCAAACTGTGATTCACAGACAAGTGTCACAGAGTCTACCATTAGTGTTCAAGACCTGGTTGATCAAGTGATCAGCCAGACTGAGATCAACAGCAAGAACTCACCCAGAGACTCCAACAAACCAGCATCGTCTCCTTGCTCAGCCAGACAAAGCCAAGTCCGGGGTTGCCTCCGATTGTGAGTCCAACCCAAAGCCCAATGTTCACAGTGTGTCTCCACAGAGTACAGCCCTCATCGAAGCTCAGAGACACATGGTGCAGAAGGAACTTCAGTCCAGCACTAGCCTAGGCCGGAAAAGGGGTCGGCCACAACTGAATGCCACTGGTAGTTCCAGCCATCCTGTCTCAGAACTTACAAAAGATCCTAATATGGCCCATTTCAATGAAAGAGTTCAAGAAAGGAAAAGTAACTACAGGATGTCCCCAATGAAATATGCTTCCAAAGGATCCCTTCAGTATGGAGTACCAGTTAACATGAGCCCTTTAGCATCAAATTCAGTTGCTGCAGCATCAGCTACTCCTGTGCTTCAAAACAGACATTATGTAGCTCAGAATCCTAAAGATCTACCCTCTTCAATTAGAGCATCACTGCCTGTGGTTTCCTTAGATTACCGCCTACTTACACGAGAACCATTTCATCACCAGCCCGAAAGTCAGCATTCATCTAGTGAAGCTTATCAAAACCTCTCTCATACTCACAACGGTGGCTTCCTACCCAGTTCTAAAGCACCGCCACCACTTATCCTGGCTGACCAGGGCAGCAGTAGCCAGATGAACCAAGTCATAGCAGTACCTCATGCCCCTACCAAGTCCTGCTCCTGTCATTTGTGCCTCAATCATTTCTCACAAGGGCAGAACCACCCAGTCATCACCCAGCACCAGATACATCGTCAGGTCACAACACAAGAGAAAGCTAATCCTGCCATCCATTCTTCCAGCTTCAACAGCTACCAACCTCACCTCAAGAGCTTTAAAGACACCTTCTCAAAACATGCCTCAACAGTCAATGAGACTGTCAGGCCTGTCTTAACTGCCCCAATTCAAAGCCTACCATCGGTTGTCATTACCACCCAGGAAAATCTACAGCACCCACTGCCAATCTCCAGGGAGTTTCTCTCAGGTCAACATGTCGATTTAAATGCTCTGTCGGGCCGTCACCATCATACCAGCCCAGAAAATGTACCTCTACTGGACCCCAAATATTCTGATGCTCATTACCAGGTATCCAAGCCTAGAATCCAGCTGGACACCCATAGTTCTGATATCCAAAGGTTGACCGGGAACAGACATCTACACCCAGGAAGACTGAGGCTCTCAAAGTAGAAACAGCTGCAAGCTATACTCGTACAGGTACATATTGTGAACAGCCTTTGGATCTGTCAGTAAAACCACGTTCGGTTGGCACGCCAGAGAAAAGGCCATCAAACCATGGAACTGATTCAACCAGGCAAGATGCCTGGGACCAAGATAGAATATCTCCATACAGGTAAGGCCCACTTTATTTATGTTATCATGATAGTGTTGGAAGGTCAGCATGGCTGAATGGATAAAAATGTGTGTTCTTTAACATCCGGTGTGCTGAGACCGAGGTAAGGGGTTCAACCCCTACAACGGACAGTGGGACTAAAATGTTGAGTTATCATCCTTGACTTGGGGACATTAATTACAACCTCTGAAGTCGGAGTGGGTTCACCTTATGGCGAGGGACACTGTTAATAGACAAAGCTAATCCGCATGCAAAATTCAATCCAGCATTATTAGAAGTAGTGTGTATGGACTAGCTTGAGTTTAAAGTGAGTGCGCGCAGCAACAACCACCAAAAAAAATTAAAGTGTACCCAGCCACACATCCTTGGAAGCCTCAGTGGCATGGTGACTAGATATTCAACTGATGCTTGTTCTCACAAATTTTAATTTTAATTTTTCAATAGTCTCTGTTCTTGTTGGTTGTGAAGCCAAGATCTGTGACAATGTCGGTGGCATTTTCAATGTCTTCTATGTGTGATATAAAGAGAATATGTAAAAATTAAGACCAAGACAATATGGTACAAAACAATTTGGTACGGATTACTAATGATGAATACTGACTTTCTCATCACAAATGCTCGGAAACATCACAGCAAAGGCACAGTTCTTTCACCTCTAAACAATTCAATCTGTTAATCAGGCGCCATCTCCACAATGAAGGTTTTACAATTGTCAGAGTCCTAACTATCTTCTCCTTCTAGCTCACTGGACTTGGACAGGCAAATTACAACATCTACGACACATATACTAATCACACATGACTGCAATCGGAAACTCGCAGGAGCTGTCTCCTGAACAACCTTTATTACATTATACTACAGGATAACAATATGGTCTCACTTCACGCTTAAGCAATCATTCGAAACAAGCAGCCAAACGCTCGCTCACATGGGCGATATTTACACGTGTCGCCCGTATGACCATTCGCAATCACAGTCTCACATCATCCCGCACATATCACAGTTAGTACATTCCTCGAATATCAATACACAACGTTCATCTCATCTATCCGTCACAACACTATCGTTCGATCGTTCTATCACTCGCTATATCTCCACACGTCCGTCTCTATTCCGCTGTCTCACACACACTGACTCCGTCCTCCTTGACCTTCCCACATCACGTGGGTCTGTCCACGGGCTTCTTGCCTGACCGTCCGTTAGCCAAGCCGTGATGTCTCCTACTGCCCTTGACCTCAGCTATTGCTTACACTGACTCTCGCTTACATACCGGCAATTACACTATTACTTACATACAAGACCCTGACACTCTTCCCCCGCACAAACAATGTGGCACTTTCTCTTGGAAATGTGACACATTCTGTTGTTGTTCTTGATACATCTTTTTAACCTTGTCAGGGGATTGTATGTGACCATCCAGTATACGCGTGCGTACCTTCTACTCTGGTCTTTTCCGAGATCAACTATAACTATTGTTCTCTCTTTTTCAGTACCGAGGTTTCTCTCAACGTTTTGTCGTGGTCTGGCAAATGTTCTGGTTGGGTCTACTTGCCATACCTCGTTATATTCTTCAATCCCCACTCCGTGACATTAAATTCTGTTCATGTTTCCCAATCGATTTGCTGTGTATTATCATCTCATAGTTATTGTGGCTATGCTGGTTTAAGGATTCTCCATTGATTCACGCCTGGAATAAGGCTACAACTTCCTCTTACAGCATTCTTAGATTTTCTCTCTATTCAGACGTGGTCCCCCTCGTCTCTATTTAATGCACCCTAATCGATTCTCTTTATGAGCACGCTATGTCAATGTTGTGGTCATGGTTCGAATATACTTCATGTATATAATAGTCCCGCTTACCTCTTTTTATGTCAGACCTTGCCTTGTTTCCCTTTTTGGGCACATCTTGTTTACTGTTTTGGAGAGTTATTATTAATCTCTTTTGTTGGTATATCCCTGTTGGTATGTTCCTTCTTGTTACAATATTATGATGTTAGTTTTGTACCACTATTGCTAAGCGTCATTCGTCGGGCTATCCACCATACGCGAAGGCAAGTTTGGTAACACTCGCGTATTGGGATTGCCAGGCGTTGATTCTCAGCATTACAACTTATACCTTTCACAGCTGTACTTACGCTTATATGTAAATATCACATTCTAACAATACAAACTACTATAATAATAAAATTAGACATTAGATGTCATGCACTTAATAAATTTACAATAAAATGTTCGTCGTCGCTGCCTTTATGCACTTATAGGATACTGTTCTTGTCCTGTGAAAGTTATGCACACGTAATTAAATTACCAGTGTTCAATGTTCATTGCGGTGCTGGAATGTTTGGCATTTCTTCTTTCTCAATCGATTATTGACGTACTCTGTATACCATGATATTGTCCTTTCTTCTGTATAGTGATTAAGACTTTGCACCAAGTTTGGACAATTTGTAAGTCCGTTCTGTAAAATTATTGGAGTTCACACCTGTAAAATATGTATTAATGTTTTAAGTTCGGTGGCTTTGTAGAATTGAAACCTGCTGTGGAAAGAAATGACGTTATTTTCGTTCTGATTTTATTAACAAATCTCTGATTTACAATTTCTTATAAATATTATGCAATCGATCTTCTTCTTTACATAAGTAGCGTTCTTTTATGCATTTTACTTGGGTATGTGGTTCGTGTGTACTTCTGACACCATTTTACCTGTCAGAGTCCTAACTATCTTCTCCTTCTAGCTCACTGGACTTGGACAGGCAAATTACAACATCTACGACACATATACTAATCACACATGACTGCAATCGGAAACTCGCAGGAGCTGTCTCCTGAACAACCTTTATTACATTATACTACAGGATAACAATATGGTCTCACTTCACTCTTAAGCAATCATTCGATACAAGCAGCCAAATGCTCGCTCACATGGGCGATATTTACAGTGTCGCCCGTATGACTATTCGCAATCACAGTCTCACATCATCCCGCACATATCACAGTTAGTACATTCCTCGAATATCAATACACAACGTTCATCTCATCTATCCGTCACAACACTATCGTTCGATCGTTCTATCACTCGCTAGATCTCCACACGTCCGTCTCTATTCGCTGTCTCACACACACTGACTCCGTCCTCCTTGACCTTCCCACATCACGTGGGTCTGTCCACGGGCTTCTTGCCTGACCGTCCGTTAGCCAAGCCGTGATGTCTCCTACTGCCCTTGACCTCAGCTATTGCTTACACTGACTCTCGCTTACATACCGGCAATTACACTATTACTTACATACAAGACCCTGACAACAATGAATCTCCAGCACTGTCTCTCGCCCTGATAATTTATAAGTAGAAAATGGGCATGGTGCAAGCACATTTTCTTTAGGCTCGGAGGCTCTGTAAAGGAAACTACCAATGTTGACTGTTAGACTTCACCAGATGGTAAGGCATACAATGAGGCATTTCTTTTTTGCACTCACTTTTAACTTAAGCGTAGTCCACACACACTACTTCTAGTAGTGCTGGACTGAATTTTGCATGTGGATTAGCTTTCCCTATTACCAGTGTCCCTGGCCATCAAGCAAATCCACTCTGACTTCAGAGGCACTTGTAATTTATGTCCCCAAGTCAGGGATGAGAAGTCAACATTTTAGTGCAACTGTCCGGTGCAGGGGTTGAACCCCTTATCTTGGCATCAGAACACCGGATGTTTAAGAACACGGGTTCTTATCTATTCGGTCATGGTGACCTCCCAACAAGAATTGAAATGGATTGAATTGCAGTACAGCTGCAAAGATCTCATCTCGTCTCATCTTATCTTGTCTTGTCTCATCTCATCTCATTTAATCTCATCTCATCCCTCCTGTACCTTATAGGTGAAGCATAAACAGCGGGAGAGTTCCCGTTGAGCTTCATATATCGAGATTCCCATGTACTATCATGCACAATGTCAGCCTCTTCTTCTGGTTCCATTTGGTCTGTACACCATTTCTTCTTGTGGTATACTGTCAGTTGCTAGCCTAGTTATGTTTCCTAACCATTTCACTTGATGTTTTCTAATAAAATATAGCGCTGTAACCCCAACTTTAGTCTTGTTTTCATCATTTCTGATTTTTTAACATCTTGATACATTGAGTATTCCTCTCAGGAATCTCATTGCCGATGTTGTAATTTTTCTTTTCTCTGTTTCTATCATTTTCCAGGTTTGGCATTGGTAGCATAGAGTTGGCAGGAAGATTGTATTGTAAGTGCTTTCTTAGTATCCACTGATACATGTTTGTTCTTTCGTGTTGGTGCCATTTGTTGCTGCAAACATACGGTCAGTAAGTCAACAAAAATGGAATTAGTCGGCTTGCAATAGTACAATCACAGGTGACAGCATGGTCATTAAATTTTTGTTAAATGGACACTGATACATTTATATTATAAAAATTACAAAGCTATTAAAAAATGTTACTGAAGTCCTAGAGTGGATCTAATTCTAAAAATATCAAACTTAATCCTAGACACAAACAATTTTCGTCTGTTTTGTGTGTGTGTGTGTGTGTGCTGATGGAAGGCTTTTAGCCACAGTGTTCATTTTTGTCACTTGTGATTTGCTGTTGTGAAGCTGGCCAATTCCAATGCCTGTTTTTTGTTGATTTACTCATATGTTCAAGACTTGGTTGACCAAGTGATCAGCCAGACTGAGATCAACAGCAAGTACTCACCCAGAAACTCCAACAAACCAACATCATCCCTTGCTTAGCCAGACAAAGCCAAGTCTGTTGTTGCCTCCGATAGTGAGTCCAACCTGAAGCCCAATGTTCACAGTGTGTCGCCACAAAGCACAGCCCTCATTGAAGCTCACAGACACATGGTGCAGAAGGAACTTCAATCCAGCACTAACCTAGGCAAAAATAGAAGTCATTCAAGTCCTGGAGTCTTAATCCTGGAAATATCCAAGGCACCAAAATCTCTTCTTTTTTTAAAATTTATTTTTAGTGATGCTGATGAAGGCTTTCTATCCACAGTGTTCATTTTGTGACTTGTGATTCTGTTCTTGTAAAAATAGGCCAATTCCACTTCCTGTTTTTTGTTGATTTACTCATGGTAAACCGACGCTGTGGCAAAGGGGTTACGAACAAACATCGCAACCAGCCATCCCGCTGTACAAACATAGTTGCAGGTGATTTGGAAGCAGACAACAGCCTTGTGCTGGTTTTCATACACTGGTATGAGTGTCTGTCTTTCAAAAATAAATGGCAAGCTACTGAACATAAACGTGCCAAGAAATCACAAACAGCTAAAAAAATTATGCAGTTAACTAACTACCTTACTACAGGTTTAGCAAGCTAAGTTTCTTTATTTGATCTTCTGTGCTGCTGCATTTATTAGGTAAAATTGTTGCTTATGATATTTTACTGTTTTATTTCAGGCAGTCTTTCTTGGACAAACCTCTTGGCAGTAAGAGTCAGTGTGTGGTCAGTGAGCAGGGATCACCAAGTGGTCATCACTTGCAGAGGCTAGAAAAAAGTGTAGACAAAATCTTGCCCCATGGTCATCCTCAGCGTAATGACCCAGGCTATATACAGCCCAAACAACCACCACCGCACGAAGTTAAGACAGGATCCTATCATACATCACAGGAGATTGTGCCATGTAGTAGGGGAGGTGGGCAACATGATCTGATTCTCGCAGAGCCATTGTCTCTGCTTCCAGAGCGTCATGACTCAAATACCAGCCATCATTTGTCTCATTCACCAGTCATTTACAACCAGGTCGTGATAGATTCACTCCCACAGCAGCAGCAGCAGCCAACATTAGCAGCACCATACAACTCCAGAAAATCAGCTCCTTCACCTAGTCGCTGGACTCACCGAATCACATCTCCCAGCCTTGGACATGTTCCCCCTGATGTAACCGAGAGCCAATTTGACTCCACCGGAGCAGCATCTCCAGTAGCCCAGCACCGACCTCCCAGCCTGGGCCCAGAACTGAAGCAGAAGGTACTGCCAGGTTCATCTGCAGCATTTGCCTCTGTGCTAGCACATCCCCAGAAATCTCCATCTCCTGAAGATGAGGAGGGTCAGAACTTCAGCATCTCCAAACATGAGCCCATACAAAACATCATTGGGAGCCACTCACCTACAGACATTCTGTACCTCATCTGTCGCCTCTGCAGACAAACTTATGGCAGTCCATATGGCTTCAGGAAGCATTTTAGAAACCAGCATGGCTTTGAACCCAAAGCTGATCATACAATTGTGCAGACAATCTCTGCCACTAAGACAGCAATGGCACACACTGAACCTGCACATTCATCTGAGGAAAGAGTGATTTATCCACCTTCTACACAAGAGAAGCTGATGGACAGTAGCCAGTGCCAAAAATCTCAATCGGAGGACATTGTGACCAATCTGTCTAGTCTGATACCGAACCCCCAGCTGTCTGAAGATAGTAAACTGGACATCAAGAAGGATCTGGACACAAAATACTTGGAGTGCCCTGAATGTGGGCAGACATTCCAGCTGAATGATTTTGGATCCTACAAAAGACACTGCAGACAACACAACCTTCACCGAAGTTATGGCCCATTTTCCTGTCATGACTGTCACAAATCATTTGCTGAACCACAACAACTCAGGGAGCATTTGCTGACTCACAGTTCCTCCACCGCTAGTCTTTGTGGGATATGTCAAATGTTTTTCTCCTCCCCTGACTATTTGGTGGAGCACCTTCAGGAAACTCACGGCCACTTTCTAAGTAATGAAGAAGGGGTGAGATCGTCACCTCTCCCAGGTGGTCCTGAAAGTAGCAGATTGGCAGATCATCCCCAAACATCTGAGCATTTACTACTGCATGTGAACCCATCCACCTCACCAGTTAAAGCAACTGGCTCTTTTTCTTGCCATCCAGAAACAACATTGTCAGCTTCTTCGAGTAGTGTTTCACCACCTTCAACAAAAATCGGTTCTGTACCACCACCAGCAACCCAAGAATTGAGAAGCCCATCATCCTCATCCAGCCACCATCTGCCTCCATCAAAACATCATCACTGCTATAGACCTTCGCTTGCAGGCTCCCACATGTTCATAGTTCACACACCAAAAGATCTGGAGGTAGAGAAGTTGCCTGCAGATGGTATAGTTACCACGGCTAGCCCAGACAGCAGTTTCGATGATACCAAGTTTCTCCTAGACTCCCAGCCAGCCAGTAGCACATCTCAGAGATCCCCAAGACCTACAGAAGCTGCAGGCACCAACGGAATTGATGGAATCAACAGTGATCATCAGGAACAGTCTAACAACTCTTCACTTCGTGTAGACAAAGAAAGTGCGGGCAACTCTTCAGATAATGAAAGCAAAGAAAGTACCATTTCTAGTCCACCTAAAACACAGGAGAGCTCCGACTCTTTTAACTCTAAGAATTTGTCGGTGAATGCCTCTCATTCTTCATCAGAAGAGTCTAACACATTTTACAGACATAAAAAGTATGGTCGTCACTGGAAGAGACACAGCACTAGTGATGGTGATGGAGAACCAAGCACAAAATCTCCTAAAGTTGAAGGAGCCAGTCCAATTCATAGACAATCTCCCTACTCCGTTTCATCCTCCATTAACTACAGGGTCACTGTCCAGGATTGCCAGTCTTCCAGTCCAAACCTGGAAGAATCTCCTACAGCCCTGAACACCCCTAATGAGAAGGGAAAGAAAGACCTGGAAAGTCAAAAAGCCGAGGATCAGTCTTCTCATAAACCTGACAGCAAGCAAAAAAGTGATAAAGCCGACAGGTCTTCTGATCTTAAGAAGGACATTGGTAGACCTGGACATGGTCCTGGCACTGCCCATGTGGCAGATGGTGCCACAATGCTTAAATGGGACAGACAGACACGGAGTCAGGCAGGGAAGGCATCAAACATGGTCACGCATGTACCGTAAACTTGCTGGCATTTTTGCATTAGCTCGCTTTGAACTGAAGCATAGTCCACTCGCATGCTGCTGCTACTACTAGTGAGCACAGCGGACTGATTTCTGTGTGAGGGTTAACTTTCCCCCCTCTCCATCAGGCAAACCCTTCTCTGACTTCAGAGATGTTCTTGTTCTGTAGACTGAAGATGGTGCAGCCAAGTGGTTAAAATACCAGCTCCTCACACATGGCAGCACAGACTTCTTGATCTCAGTCAGGCAGAGGATTTGCTTCTTTTGAAAGCTCTTCTGCCTGTGGGCATTGGGTTGAAGTCTATTGATAAAGAAATACCTAAAACCTGTGGAGGACCCAGGACCAACCCTGGCTTGAACCTTAGCCAGCCCAGGTGTCCTGTGCTGAATCTGTCCAGATTGCATCTTAATATGGCTCTCTGCAGATATGAACTTCCTGCTGCAGGCTTGTATGCCTCTCTGGTTGCTGGACTTGAGGAGGGGAAGGAGAGTCCTATAACACAGTCCCTGCGTGGATGTATTTTAGTACCAGATTAGGAGAAAAAGCTCACTCTGAAAGTGCTATCCCTATTTTGAAGCTGGGTGAACTGAATGCTAGTGCATCAGATTTGAGAGTTAAAACTCAGGCTTCCACGGAATTCACAAGCAACCAACCACCTGTTGAAAGTAACATTTTACATCACCTGGTCTGGACATGTTGTCAACCTGCCAACCACCTGTTGAAAGTAACATTTTTAATCACCTGGTCTGGACATGTTGTCAACCAACCAACCACCTGTTGAAAGTAACATTTTAAATCACCTGGTCTGAACATGTTGTCAACCAACCAACCACCTGTTGGAAGTCACATTTTAAATCACCTGGTCTGGACATGTCAACCAACCAACCTATGGTTGAAAGTAACATTTTAAATCACCTGGTCTGGACATGTTGTCAACCAACCAACCACCTGTTGAAAGTAACATTTTAAATCACCTGGTCTGAACATGTTGTCAACCAACCAACCACCTGTTGAAAGTAACATTTTAAATCACCTGGTCTGGACATGTTGCCAACCAGCAAACCACCTGTTGAAAGTAACATTTTAAATCACCTGGTCTGGACATGTCAACCAGCAAACCACCATTTGGAAGTCACATTTTAAATCACCTGGTCTGGATATGTCAACCAACCAACCTATGGTTGAAAGTAACATTTTAAATCACCTGGTCTGAGCATGTTGTCAACTAGCCAACCACCTGTTGGAAGTCACATTTTAAATCACCTGGTCTGGTCAACCAAC
Source organism: Cepaea nemoralis (assembly GCA_014155875.1). Taxonomy (NCBI): domain Eukaryota; kingdom Metazoa; phylum Mollusca; class Gastropoda; order Stylommatophora; family Helicidae; genus Cepaea; species Cepaea nemoralis. The sequence continues at coordinate 83,619 of JACEFZ010002776.1, read as the reverse complement.
CAACCACCTGTTGAAAGTTACATTTTAAATCACCTGGTCTGGACATGTCAACCAACCAACCACCTGTTAAAAGTCACTTTTTTGGCGCTCGCTCGCTGTGAACTCAAACGTAGTCCACACTATTTTTTTATAGTAGTGTTGGACTGAATTTTGCATGTGGGTTAGCTTTCCCTATTAACAGTGTCCCTCGCCATCAGATGAACCCACTCTGAATTCAGAGGTAACACAATTTACGTCCCAAAGTCAAGGACGACAGGTCAACATTTTAGTCCAGCTGTCCAGTGTAGGGCATGAACCGCTAACCTCGTCATCAGCACGCCGGATGTTTAAGAACACCTTTCTTATCCATTCGGCCAAGCGGTCCTGCAGAAGTCACATTTTAAATTACCTAGTCTGGACATATCAACAAATTCCCCCCCCCCCCCCAACTTTTGAAAGTAATATTGTAAATCACCTGATCTGTACATTTTGTGGTGCCATTATAGTTAATACTCCTTTATCACAGTCCATGGAAACTTTCCAGTCGACAGCAATAGATGCAAATAGTTATTTACTTATCAGATTGTCCAGACTACTAATCGAACCATTCACACGTAAATAAAAGCCACGACGATAGCCGCACCAGCGAAGTTGTTAGCAAAACTCCCTTGTCACTACCACGGTCGGGCTTGGGTTCCTTGTCTGGGCTTATCACTTGCTAAAGTGAGGGAAAGATTGGCCACATATTCGTCCTTGTCCTCGGCCTACAAAATATGATGACCCATAACTGAAAAATGCTTCGGGGAAATGTTTAATGTTATGAAAAGCCAAAGTGGTAGTCCAGTCAGTGCGTGGTTAGTGGGCTGGATTTGACTGGGTAGAAAATATACTGGCACCTAGGTGTCTTCTTCTTCTTCCTCTTCTTCTTCTTCTTCTTCTTCTTCTTCTTCTACTTCTTCTTCTTCTTCTTCTGCGTTCATCCGGATTTTTTTTTTTTTCCGGACATGATTGCATTGTGTCTTTTTACAGCAGAGCTGTGTTCTTTTGTACCGTTAGGCCGACACATCCAACTCCTGCAGTCATTTGTTGACCGGGTTAACCTTCCCGGGGCCTAGATGTCTTGACAGGCAATAGTTTGTTACATTGTGGTTGGGGGGAAAAAAAGCATAATAACCTCTCCATAGCACAAAGCCTGGATTTAATTGTAGAGACCATGTGTTGCCCATGGATGTAGTTACCTTAGAGTTTTTTTTTTAGTCATACCTCTTCTACTCTAATTGTGAAGGGCTTCTACACTTTTGTTTCTTCTTCTTCTGCGTTCATCCGGAGTTTGTTTTTTTTTTTTGGATGTGATTGCGTTGTGCCTGTTTACAGAAGAGCTGTGTTCTTGCGCCGTTAGGCCGACACATCCGACTTCTGTGGGCATTTGTTGACCGGGTTAACCTTCCCAGGACACTTTTGTTTAGTCTTTCCTCTTCTGACCTTGAAGGTAGTTTTATTTAGTCCATCCTATTCTTTTCCAGAATGTAGTACCTGAGTACCTTATGGTATTGTTCAGTCTTTTCTCTTTTGCCCTGGGGTATTAACTATACATATTGTACCCTAGAACTATAACATACAATATTGCACATACCCTTTAACACATACCATATAACGCATGCCATACAACACATACCCTATAGCACATACCATATTGATCTGGTACATGGGAAGTCTGTAACACTACATACCCCATATCACACACCCTGTAATACATATTCTATAGTGCATACCCTGTAGCACATACTCTATAACATACCCTATAGCACACATACCTTATAGCACATACCATATAACATGCCATATAGCACATACCTTATAGCATATACAATATAACACATACCATCTGGCACATGCAATATGACACATAGCATATATCACATGCAATAAGACACATACCCTATAGTACATACAATATGACACACCAATAGCACATGCAATATGACACATACCATATAGCACGTGCAATATGATACATACCATATAGCTCATGTAATATATCACATATCTTAACATAGCAAAAACAAAGATAATGCATACAGATAAAACTACTATGGAGAAAGAAATATATGTTAATGCGGAAAAATTGGAGGTGGTGGGAAATTTTGAATATCTTGGATCATTGATTACCAACAACAGTGACACAATGAAAGAAATTAAACAGCAACTATCAATTGCTCTTAAAAGACTAAAACAACTGAATAAATTATGAAGTGGGACAGACAGACAGAACTACAAAAATTAGATTTTTAAGAGCATGCATCTTTCCCATTGCAACTTACACCTGTGAGACCTGGACACTTACTAAACAAGCTGAACAGTGCATAAATGCCTTTGAATATAAATGTTATAGACGAGTTCTAAGAATATCTTGGGTAAAGAAAAGAACAAATACATACATACTTCAAGAGCTGAATATTGAAGAAGGTTGACTATTAAAGACGATAATACAAAGAAAATTAAAATATTTTGGTCACTTGAAACGTGACGAAAGTTTGGAGAGAACAATAATGGAGGGGTATATGCCTGGGAAGAGAGGAAGAGGAATGCCAAAGAGAAGATGGGTGCAGGATGTGGCGGATGATCTCCAGATGGGTGTATCGGACGCGGGACATCTTGCTTATGATCGAGAGGTTTTCTGGAAGGTTGTTATGGGAGCGAGGTTCTGCAAAGGACATGCTACTAAATGAATGAATGAATATGACATATACCCTATAGCGCATACAATATGCCACATACCCTATTGCACATGCAATATGACACATACCATATAACACATGCAATATGACACATACCATATAGCACATGCAATATAACACAATCCCTTTAACATATATTATATAACACATACCCTAAAGCACATACAAATCAATGCATACCATATAGCACATAAAATATAACACATACCCTTTAGCACAAACCCTATAATACATACCCTATATAATACATACTCAATGTTTTGTCTGTCTGTAGAATACCTTAATGTAAAAGGAAATATAACTTCATGGCAGATTTTGCTGTGGGTCTGATTTTGTATGTGAAATGATGATGATGTTTCTTCTTGTTCATTCGTCTTTCAGGGGGAAGAGTGCCACACCTAATTATATAACTTAAAGATTGGCATGTACGACTTTGGCATACATTTGTGTGAAGTTTTCTGCCTCTAGACAGATTCTATCCATTGTAATGGGCTCTATCTACCCGTTGGTAGGTTTTTTCTTCCTTAACAATTTTGCCAAAATGGTGGCTTTACAGGGTACTATTTGAGATTGCTGTGGTAATTTTAAGAAGCACAACTTGCATACGAGCCCTCCTGTTTTTTCACCCTGACCTGAGAAGTCTAGGTATCCAAACTCACTACCACAAAGATAAGTGGGGTATGTGATGAGATTGAACCCGGTACCTTCTGAGCCAAAGATAGACACCATAACCTTTCAGCCGTGCCTCAGCCCCTGATGATGATATCATCACTTTAGCTGGGAGCAGTTAACTCTATATCCTGTTCCCCTCTCCAAGAAAATTGTATGTCTTCCTCGACTGTAACTGTGAAGTATAGAGTGTTGTCGGTAGAGTATGAGTTAATCAACAAAAACTAGAAGTAGAAGAACCCTTGAGGGTTAGCACAGTCTTACTTCCCTTTAGACCAGTTTGATGTTTCACCAGTTTTTCTGACAGCTGCTTGTTGTTCATGATATATTGGCAGATTATGAAGTGAAACTCAAATAGAGTTGTTAATATTATTTTCATGTCAATTGACCAGCTCCCGTCTTCATCAGTTATCCCCCAAGAGCAAGCTCTTACAACATTGTATGGCTTCTGGGTTGCAGAGACCACCACGTGCAACTGTAGAGCTTTCACAACAACAAGTCACATCCTGTAAAACTGCCCTGATTTGGCCAGAGAGAGGATGGAAATCTGGTGCAACTCTACAAGACACATTATAGAGGGCAGGTGAAAACCATTGTCTTCGTAGTCCATGTTTCATTTGAGGCATATCTAAAGTTGATTAGGCCAGAAAGAGGATGGAAATATTGTGCAACTCTACAAGACAAAAATTACAGAGGGCAAGTGAAAACCTCAAGTACACAATTATCTTCATAGCTCATGTTTCATTACAGGCATGTCTGAAATTGATTTACAGAGATGTGGTACTGGGTCTAGGATAGGCCTGGATTTGGTATTAACAAATCTTCCTTCTGCTGGCTACTGAACTTCACAACACCCTGCTGGCCAGACCTTGACCATATCATCACAGTTATATTTCTTCCTGTTGCCATATTCTTTCATCATTTTATGTACATATGTTCTTGAAGTGTTCATTCAGCTAAGGCCATATATATTCTTGTCATTTATATCCATTTTATTTATATGTGTTTTATATTACCCGCCATTACATGTAGCCATAATATGCTTACATATGTGGGCGCTGATTTTCCTTGGGGTGTATTTATGTGCCTGTTCTTGTGTGTATTTTACCTGTCTGTTTACAGAGGTAAGTGTAATCAATTTTCTTATATGCCTGGATGGGTTTAGTACATATGTAATGAACTAATGCTTGTATTATTTATGTAATTGTGATAATGTAAATATTGTGGCATAAGTATTGTATGCTGCACTGTGGTCTTTTCAGGTAATTAATTTTTTAAAATTTCAGTTAGTCTTTCGCCTTCTAACGTGGAATGTGAACATATTATCTTGTTCAGTCTTTCCTTTTCTACCCTGGAATGTAGACATATTATCTTGTTCAGTCTTTCACTTCGGAGTCTCCGTGGTGAAGTGGTCAAACTGTCGGCCTCGCGCTCCAACGGTTGTGGGTTCCATTCCAGTTACATCTTTCGGTTCATTAGTGCATTTTTCTCTGAGACTCCTGGGGATCGACCATCACACTAATTTGCTCACTTGGGTACTATAGTCTGTTCACACGAACACACTAATTTGTTCACTTAGGTATATTGTCTGTTCACACCAACACACTAATTTGTTCACTTAGGTATATTGTCTGTTCACACCAACACACTAATTTATTCACTTAGGTATATTGTCTCTTCACACCAACACACTAATTTGTTCACTTAGGTATATTGTCTGTTCACACCAACACACTAATTTGTTCACTTAGGTATATTGTCTGTTCACACCAACACACTAATTTGTTCACTTAGGTATATTGTCTGTTCACACTAACACACTAATTTATTCACTTAGGTTTATTGTCTGTTCACACCAACACACTAATTTATTCACTTAGGTATATTGTCTCTTCACACCAACACACTAATTTATTCACTTAGGTATATTGTCTCTTCACACCAACACACTAATTTATTCACTTAGGTATATTGTCTCTTCACACCAACACACTAATTTGTTCACTTAGGTATATTGTCTGTTCACACTAACACACTAATTTGTTCACTTAGGTTTATTGTCTGTTCACACCAACACACTAATTTGTTCACATAAGTGCTAGGGTCTGATCTGGTTGATTTTAGTGCTATGGAATGTTCACACCATAATTGTGATGTGTTCACACTAAAGCCATGGCCTGTTCACACCAATACTTTAATTTGTTCACATAAATACTGTGGTCTGTTCACATTAGAGGTGTGGTTTGTTCATACAAACTCTGATTTGTCCACTTTAGTATAATTGTTCACACCAAAACTTTAATTTGTTCACTTTATCACTATGGTTTGTTCACATAAGCACTCTAATTCATTCACCTAAATATTATGGTCTGTTCTCAGCAATCGCCTAATTTGTTCATTTACACTCTGTTTTCTGTTCACACTGGAGCTGTGGTCAAACCAGCACTCTAATTTGTTCACTTAAGTACTATGGTTTGTTCACACCAACTCTAATTTGTTCACTGAAGTACTAAGATTTGTTCGCACCAACTCTAATTTGTTCACTGAAGTACTAAGATTTGTTCGCACCAGCACTCTATTTTGTTCACTGAAGTAATGTGTGCTCACACATTGTGGGTTTAATCTGTGGTAAGGCTTCAGTTCTTAAAGAAGCAAATCCTAGCTGTTCACTACCAGGTGACTGCTTGAACTAGTGACCTAGAAACAGCAGCCTGAACAAACACTGTCAGCACATACCAGCAGTGGTACATAGTGTATTATTAATGACTGTGCAGTGTTTAAAAATATTGCCAGTCCAAGTTTTGTATTTACCTACAGGTAGGCCCCGATTAACGTTGGGGTTACGTTCTTGGAAAACGCAACGTTAAATGAAACGATGTATATTGAAACACTATTTCCCACAGAATTAAATGAAATACAGTGTATTGTGTACTATAGTAATGTTTATTTTGATGGTTGTTGATATTTATTGGCTAAATAGAGGTGGGTTGGAGGGCGAGTGGTAGAGTTATTGGGACGTAGAGGCATTAACTTCTGCCTCTTCATCTGAGGATGAAACTTTAACCTCTTCCTGCCTCTTTTCCTGGCTTTTCTCTCCTTGAACAAAAAAATGTGTCGAATGTCTGCTGCACAGTAACCACCCTCCTCAGTATCAGCACTCGCCGCTTCACCTGTTGTCTGAATGTTGTGCAGGTGTGAACGCTTCTTAGAGCGCGGAAACTAACCACGACTCGCTCTAATATTATCATCAGCACTACTAGTACTGCTCTCGCCCGCTTTCTTAACTACATCTTCATAGAGAGACTGCTTTCTCTTGGATAACCTTCTTGCTCACAGGCATATTCTGTTGGTTCTGGTCTTCAATCCAGACGGCCAATAGTGCTTCCATGTTCTCCATAAGAATACTTCTGGTACAAGTGATCTTGGAAGCACTCAAAGGGGTTATGTTTTTAGCACCCTCTTTGATTTTGTCAGCACCTGCATGAATTGTCCTTACCATCGTTGGAGGTAAACCATGGACTTCATCGATATCAACAGCCCAATTGCCAGCCTCAAAACGACGTTATAGCGAAACATAGCGACGTAAAGTGAAGTTAGTCCCCTATGTGACAACGACTTTATAGTGAAATGACGTATATCGAGGCAACGTATAGCGGGGCCTACCTGTATTATGTTGCATGAACTTTACAGAGGGTGAATACAAAACTTGGACGGGCTATGTTGCATGAACTTTACAGAGGGTGAATACAAAACTTGGACGGGCAATATTTTCAAACTGCGCAGTCATTAAAAGTGCACCCTATAGATATGCCATAATGGAATAATGCGGGGTACGTAATAATGCCACAGTCAGGAGTACAGAAGACAAGGCTGTAGCATAGTGGCTAGAACAGTGGTTCTCTACCGGTGGGGAATTCCCCTTTGGTCTCTTTCTTATTGTTGTCTGTAATGTGTTAGTTTCACTAGTCTCTTTCAGGAAACAATTGTTAATTACTCTGGCAGTCCAAGGAATTTGCAGCATTCGTCTCAGGAACCACATCTCCTTTGCTTGTAAATTCTTGCTAGTGTACCCATAAAGTATGCATAGGAAATTCAGTATTCAGTCACATCATGGTTAAATAGGCCAGATTTCTCATAGAACATGGAACAGTGGATTCTGTTAATGCTGAAAGCTACCAGTCTATTTATGTGTTAACTGTACCATAGATCTCTTTATGTTGAATGTACAACCACCGAGTTTTTGTGGCTGTTGACCTTCCCTCACTCCTCCCTTTATAGGTTATTGAACTGTGCATATTTGCTAACAGAGCACGTGTGGGTGTGTCCCGGGTTCATTGGCATTGGATTTAGTTAGAAATCAATTCATGAATCTGTCAGTTCTGTTATTTGTAAACAGAAGCCACCGACAAGAGGTTGCACGATTTGTTGCCTGGCATATTTCACTGCATCTCGTGCATAATTATACATCATGTATAGTGAACAGCTGAATCATATTTTGGTTGAAATACATGTAACACATAGAGTTTCTGGTGCTGTTCGAATGTGCCGCAGTGTTGATCCCCACAGTAATCACAAAGTCACTGTGAAATGTCCCTGTTGCCACATCCAACCAGAGTTGGCAATAAGTTGTGCAACCTCTTGTGTGTGGCTTTTGTGTGTACATTCACTCAGGGAATGCATTGTTTGCAGTTTGGGAGTCTACTTGGTCAGGTGGTTATGTTGCTCGCCTCAAATTTAATAGATTTTAGGTTCAATTCCATTCAGATTTTGCTACGTTCAGTTCATGAGTGCAGCTTTCTCTGAGACTCCTGAGGGTGGTCGCTGGAGCTACAGAGTTTGTGCTTTGTGCAGCGCTTTCAGCAAGCTACCCTAAAGAAAGCGACCAAGCCAAATGGGATACAACCCGCTGCAATGAAGCTGATCTCTTTTTTGTGTTCGCTAAATTTGAACTCAGACGTAGTCCATACACATGCTACTTCTAGTACGCTGGACTGATGTTTGCGTGTGGATCAGCTTGACTTATTATCAGGCGAACCCACTCTGACTTCTGAGGTACTTGTCATTAACGTCCCAAAAGCAAGGATGAGAAGTTAACATTTTAGTCAAAAAGACCAATGTAGGGGTTGAATCTGTTACCTTGGAATCTTCACACCGGAAGTTTAAGAATAACCCTCTTATCCACACACCCACGCTGACTTTAGTCTATCCTCTTCTCTGTTAAACCTCTTTTCTGTTAAACCTCTTCTCTGTTAAAACCTCTGTTAACCCTCTTCTCTCTTAAACCTCTTCTCTCTTAAACCTCTTCTCTGTTAACCCTCTTCTCTCTTAAACCTCTTCTCTCTTAAACCTCTTCTCTCTTAAACCTCTTCTCTCTTAAACCTCTTCTCTCTTAAACCTCTTCTCTGTTAAAACCTCTTCTCTGTTAACCCTCTTCTCTGTTAAACCTCTTCTCTGTTAAAACCTCTTCTCTGTTAAACCTCTTCTCTCTTAAACCCCTTCTCTGTTAGACCTCTTCTCTCTTAAACCTCTTCTCTGTTAAACCTCTTATTTTTTTGGAATGTCTGAAATGTGGCCTCCCTCCAGCAGTCATGTTATATACTTACTGGCACATCTCCTGTTTGTTGCTGATGAGTTTGTTTGAGTTCAAGCTTTTAACTTGCATTTTCTGTCTGACTTCTATAAACAGTCTTCACTTCTCTACTTAATCTGCGGCTTCATCTTCATTCCTCCTAATGTCTGCTGTGTTTATGCTCCATTTATTTCCACCTCAGCTTTCATAACTTCTTAACTTTTCTTCTATTTCTCTCTCTCTCTCTCTCTCTCTCTCTCTCTCTCTCTCTCTCTCTCTCTCTCTCTCTCTCTCTCTCTCTCTCTCTCTCTCTCTCTCTCTCTCTCTCTCTCTCTCTCTCTCTCTCTCTCTCTCTCACACTCTCTCTCTCATCTCTCTCTCTCTCACTCTTTAGCCTGTGTCTCTTTCCCATATATCATCTGTCTTCCCCATGGCATGTGTGTCTTCCCCATATCTCATCTCTCTTCCCCATATATAATCTCTCTTTCCCATATCTCATCTCTCTTCCCATATATCTCAGCTCTCTTCCACATATATCATTTTTCTTTCCCATATCCCATCTCTCTTCCCCATATATCATCTCTCTTCCCCATATCTCCTCTCTCTCTTTCCCATATCTCATCTCTCTACCACATATGACAGCAACAGACACAATAAGGTCACAGGTTAAGGACACTCACTCACTCCACTTATTTATTGCCTGACTCTCACATTATCACAGGCTCACTCACTCACTCACTCACTCACTCACTCACTTATGCACTCACTCACTCACCCACAATGCCATTCTTGTATATCGCGGTGTGTGTCGCTAGCTGTGTATTTTCTGGACATAAATGGCAATTTCATTGATACATTCTTTGACACACAACAGGTAATTTTTCTTGTTTGGGCGTAATGTTATTTTATTTAATGTTACAATATTTTAATAGACATATTTTAATCAATGGGCACATGTTTTGGTTTCACCAGCACCAGGCAGTTATGTTTGTCATTTTGCAAACACAGTTTCATTCGCTGCTATAGTGTCTTTTTTTCCTCAACACCATTGCCATATGTGTTGTTTTGTGAACATAAGTGCTTTGAAATAATGTCTTATATTGTTTGTCCTGGCAGACTTTGTTACAGTGCAAACCGCTTAAGGCGATCTCGGATGTGGCAAATTTCTATTTTGAAGAACAATATTGTATTGCACGTTGTAAATGCATCACTGCATGCTTTAACTCTTATAAGAGGAATTTATGAAAAGAAGAATTATTTCTTGTGTCCCAGGTGAGTTCGCCTTATCAGGTCTGCACTGTGTAATGTCTTATAATGCTTGTCATCAGCATAATGTATTATATTTGTCCTGGGCAGTCTTGGATATAATCTCTTATAATATTTGTCCTGGGCAGACTGTGGCGTAATGAATTATAATATTTGCCCTGGGCAGACTTTGACATAATGAATGATATTTGTCCTGGACATAATGTAGGATAATATTTGTCCTGGGCAGACTTTGACATAATGTATGATAATATTTGTCATGGGCAGACTTTGATTTAATGTATGATGGTATTTGTCATGGGCAGACTTTGACATAATGTATGATAATATTTGTCCTGGTCAGACTTTGACATAATGTATGATGGTATTTGTCATGGGCAGACTTTGACATAATGTATGATAATATTTGTCCTGGGCAGACTTTGACATAATGTATGATAATATTTGTCATGGGCAGACTTTGATATAATGTATGATGGTATTTGTCATGGGAAGACTTTGACATAATGTATGATAATATTTGTCATGGTCAGACTTTGACATAATGTATGATGGTATTTGTCATGGGCAGACTTTGACATAATGTATGATAATATTTGTCCTGGGCAGACTTTGACATAATGTATGATGGTATTTGTCATGGGCAGACTTTGACATAATGTATGATAATATTTGTCCTGGGCAGACTTTGACATAAGGTATGATAATATTTGTCCTGGACATAATGTATGATAATATTTGTCCTGGTCAGTCTTTGATGTGTTATTTGTCCTGGACATAAATTGATTCATTAACAGTGTCACAGATTTGTTTGGTATAGTTTGAATTGTGAATGAGTAAAATTTTCACTAAGACAAATATATTATTTGCATGGTATAGTTTGAGTCGTGGACTTGTAAAAAGTTAATGGAGGCAAATGAGTTATTTGCAAGGTATAGATTGAGTCATGGACATGTATATTGTTATCTCAGACAAATGTGTTATTTGCATGGTATAGTATGAGTCGTGGATATGTATTCTGTTCATGGGGACACATGTGTTATTTCTATGGTAGTGTATGAGTCCAGGACATGTATACTGTGCATGGGGGAAAAATTTTTATTTGCTTGGTATAGTATGAGTCCTGAATATGTATACTGTTCATGAGGACAAATGTGTTATTTCTATGGTAAGTATGAGTCGTGGACATGTGTACTGTTCATAGAGACAAATGACTTAATTGCGTGGTATAGTATGAGTGGGGTACCTGTGCATGATGCCCAGCTCTCGGGAGTCTATTCGGGAGCTCCTCGTAGAGACCGTGAGGTCTAATGAGGTCAGCTATTTAACAGCTGACCTGCCATCTGGACTTGTCATGTTGCCTTTATTTAACTTTGCAATTAATCAGTGGCGTGTGCGGCATGTGTGCGTTTAGCTCCCGGGCTGTCCAGCACGTGCGCATGCGAGACAAACACGATGTGAGCATTATGTAACTGTGAGCGGTGGATCACTCGGCTCGTGCGTCCTTGAAGAGCGCTGCCAGCTGCGTGAATTAAGTGAATTGCAGAACACATTGAACATCGGCACCTTGAGCGCAAATGGCGGCCTCGGGTCCATCCCAAGGCCACGCTCGTCTGAAGGTAGGCGAGTCAGACAAGCTATTGTCCCCTTTCGTGGCAGCAGACTTCCGCACAGAAGGCGTCCGCTTCTCTCGATTATTTCTTGCTCAGGAATGATGACGAGACGGTCGCTAGAATGTGGTTGACCCGGGAAGGGTAACCCGGTCAACAAATGCCTGCAGAAGTTTGATGTGTCAGCCAAAAGCTGTATGTATCGCAGCTCTGCTGTAAACAAGCACAACGCAATCACGTCCGAAAAAATACTCCGGGTGGACACAGAAGAAGAAGAAGAGGAAGAAGAAGTATGAGTTTAGGATATGTATACTGTTCATGGAGACAAATGAGTTATTTGCATGGTATAGTGTGAGTCGTGGACATTTATACTGTTCATGGAGACAAATGAATGTAGAGAGATGAAACTGTCACACGCTGTTGCCTAGTGCTAGTGATAATAATAAATATAACTGGTATATAAAGTGTCTTCTTCGTGTTTGTTTTTCTCACTGCATGTCAGCAGAAAGTGTATGCTTCTTTAATCGGTGATATCACTTGCTTCCACCTTGTATTTCTCTCATCCTCATATCTCTACGTAGATAGATGATTGATTGATTGATTTAGGAATCGACATATAGATAGATGATTGATTGATTGATTTAGGAATCGACATATAGATAGATGATTGATTGATTGATTTAGGAATCGACATATAGATAGATGAAAAGGTAGGTAGATTAGAACATTATGTTCAGGCTAAGGCAGGTCTAGGGTCCCAACAGCCATGAGGGTAACTGTTCATAAATAAACACACATGTATTGTTGAGCGTTCAAAGAAATAGAGACTAGAGGATGCATTCGACAACATATAAATTAAAAGCTATAATTACAGACCAGAATTCGAACCTGTCACCTCCAAATGATGACAGTGCCTCGCTGCGGGAACAAGTGGTTAAATTATAGCATTCAATCCCGGTTGGAAACTATAGCTTTCAATTTGTATGTTGTCTGGTGTGTCCTCTAGTCGCTTCTTCTTACTTCTACTCCTGTGAGTGCCAAACAATACTTATCTGTGTCTGTGTGGGTTTTGGGTCGTGGGACTTTCTAGTCCTATTTTGTATTTATTCGAATTCCAGTTTTAGTTTAGTTTAGTCGACGGTCAACATCACGGCACACGGGTGTAACTCATAAGTGCTCTGTTCTACTCCTAACTCAAGCCTGAGTCCGAAGAATCTCAGCTCAGTGCACGAACTCCGTAGCACCGACGAGGATCCTGAAATATTTTGGGTAGATTTTGAACTCGAAGTTTTGCCCGGGCAGCGCCGTTAGGCTACTCTTTCTCGATTTCCAACTGCCAAGGGTTCTTTTTTTTACGTGCACAACAATATACACGGGTGTCCGATCTCACTACCTAGAGACCAGGGGAAATTTTGTTACTAGAAGTCCACGTGAAGAAATCCCGGCCCTCACACGAAACCTCCAGTACTCGAGGCGGACACCATACCTCGAGACCACTCATTCTCTCCCCCCCCCCCCCCCCCCCCCCCCCCCCGAATTCCAGTATCATATTGACAGCAGTTATCTCCCCCTTTTCGTTATTAATCATTCCTTCTCATAACATGCCCAAAAAATTTTGACTGTCTACGTCTAATGTCTCTAATCAGTTTACGACCTTCATTTGTTTCTTGAAGGACGTGTTCATTGGTCTTTCTGGCTGTCCATTGTATTCTTTGCATTTTCCTCAGAAACCACATTTCTACAGCCATTAGATGTTTTACAGCCTGACTGCTCATTGTCCACGCTTCACATCCATATAAAAGTACAGGTTCAATGTAGCATCTCAACACTCTTTTTCTCGTTTTAATTGACATCTTTTTATTGGTCAGTATGTTTTTCATCTTACTAAAGGCTACTTTTGCCATGGAGAGTCTTGTTCTAATCTCTTCAAGGCATCTCCCATCAGATGTTATGACTGTTCCGAGATAACTGTACCTATTCACTTGATGAAGAATATTCCCATTTACTTGTATATTACATTGTGGTACTTCGTTCTTCCTAGTGACGACCATAATCTGTGTCTTTTTACAATTTAATTCTAACCCTGGTTGTTCACTGTGTGTAACAACCGCATCTACTAAATTTTGCAGATCCTATTGATTGTCTGCAATCAAGACTGTATCATCTGCATATCTAATGTTATTAATGCATCTTCCCACAATGTTGATTCCTTCCATATCTTCAATATTTCTGAAAATACTTTCACTGTACACACCGGTGAGTTGGACTAAAATGTTGACTTCTCGCCCTTGTCTTGGGGACATAAATTACAAGTACCTCAGAAGTCGACGTGGGCTCGCCTCATGGCGAGACACAGGTAATATGGAAAGCTAATTCACACGCAAAGATCAGTCTAGGGCACTAGAAATAATAATATATGAATAAAATTTGGTGGGACTGCGGTAAAGCTGTGGAAATGTAAACAATATAAAATAACACACGGCAATGCAGCTTTACAGAACAGAATTACGAAACATACAGGACTACTACTAGCCTTCATCAGCAAACACATACATACACAACATATAGTCACGAATAAACAACATATAACGATTAACAGGAGGAGATAGCACGTGTATGGACTACGCTTGAGTTCAAAGCGAACAAATACACACCCCCAATAAAGCCGCCACGACGCCGTACTCTGGTTTCGAACCTGTCACAAAAACCAGACCACCTAGCTTTCTTGTAGCGTAATGGGAAATAACCATTTAAACTTGCGAAACAGCTTATATGGATATTTTATTCCGATTGCTTCCCTTGCATGATTTCGGCAAGGTGTACGTCAGTCAGGTCTTAGATGTGACTGAGCCCCTCTGCTGTGTGTCCACCGTGACGAGGTAGAGGGGCTTGTGCGTCCCAATGACCCCAAGAGCTATGCCGACGGTAGCACAGCTACTGGTAGGGTCACCCATGTCGGACAGGTCAAGGGAGAGGGACCAGACGAAGAGACACACAAACCTGCTGCCTTGTAGGTAGACTGGGGACAGTCAAAGGCTAGGGAAAGCATCACGAATAAATACTTGTCGAAATCGGATGTACTGAGCCACAGGCTTGACAAAGCAGTGCAACGTAACTTAATTCATGATGTCACAAATCAAAATTAATCGATATGGTGCTAATCCCGTGAAGTCCCATCAGGCGGTGATAGTGCCGGGCCCCCTGCATCGAGGGGGTCCACCCATGACTACTGGTGGTCACCTTCCCCTGTGCTGTGGAGTCAAGGCACAGAGGAGTAGGTTAAGAGCTATTGACCAAATACCCCGGACACTCAACATACTACAGTGGAATGCCGAAGGAGTTTACAAGAAGAAAGATTCCCTAACACAGCGTCTTCATGAAGATAGAATAGATGTGGCATGCATTCAAGAGACACACCTCAACGCCAATCACAAATTCTCAGTCAGAGGATATCAGGCCACACGTTTCGACCGCGAAGGACACAAAGGAGGAGTTCTAATACTTACACGAAATATAATACCTTGCAGCGAAGTATCTGTGATCTCTCACAACCAAACGGAAATTATAGGTGTTGATATAATGATAAAGGACGTGAAAATAAGAATCTACAATCTGTATAGCCCAGCAGATAAGGACCTTACACTCTCAAACATGAAAATAACTGACACAAACTGCATTATTGTCGGAGACTGTAATAGCCGTTCAGAAAGATGGGGATACCCAGATACTGACAAAAGAGGAGATGAATTGGAGGACTGGGAAATAGACTCAAATCTCCATCTACTCAACAAAGCGGATGACACACCGAGCTTCTACTCCAGAAGATGGCTTACCACTTCTACTCCAGACTTAGCTTTCTGCACAGGAGACATCCTCCACAAAATCGATCGCCATGTGCTGGACCAATTAGCAGGTAGTAACCACAGACCAATCAAGCTTGAAATGAATATGGAGTATGTTCCACAGGAGCAAAAGCCCTTGCCCCGCTGGAATTACAAACGAGCAGATTGGGACAGATTTGCCATACTAACAGACAAATATTGTGAAAACATAAATACACGATATGGCAACATAAAGCAAATGGTGGAAAGTCTAAACAGAGCGATAATACAGGCAGCCACTGAGTCCATTCCAAGAGGAGCGAGGAAAAATTACAAACCATACTGGACTGAAGAACTACAAAGTTTGGAGGACAAAGTTGAAGATGCCAGGAAGACAGCAGAGAGAGAACAAACAATTGAAGCAAACATCTCTCTCAAAGCCATCTCAGCAAAATATAAAAGAACAGTAAATCAAACAACAAGAGATCGTTGGAGGGAAAAAGCAGAAAACCTGAATTTTGACAGGGATGGAAACAAACTATGGAAACTAGTGAAAGCTATGAACAATGAAGGACCTAGAAACAAACAAATAACAATTAAACAAGGAAATGCCTTGCTTACAGGAAAAAAGGCTGCAAATGCACTAATGGAACACTATGCAAATGCAAACCACATTGATATTACAACCGAACAGAAGAAAGCAATCAAAGACAAACAGATACATCATAGAAATACAGAGACAGCAGCAGAATATATGATGGCAAATCTAACAATGGAAGAAATGGAACAGCCAATGAATACCCTAAAAAAGAAGAAATCACCAGGAAAGGATGGACTCACAAATGAAATGCTTATAGGACTAGGCACCAAGGCAAAGAAGAAACTACTAGCAGTCCTAAATAACAGCTGGAAGAGAGGAATAGTCCCACAGGCATGGAAGGAAGCTATACTAATACCAGTCCCAAAGAAAGGAAAAGACCTGGAAGAACCAAATGGCTATCGACCTATCAGTCTACTTAGCTGTGTAGGAAAATTAATGGAACGCATTATCAATGGCAGGCTAACATGGCATCTGGAAGAAAACAAACTCTTAACACCACACCAAGCAGGATTCAGAAAGTACAGATCCACTGAAGATCAAATAACCTATATAGCTCAGGAAATAGAGGATGCCTTCCAAGAGAAAAAGCACACACTAGCAGTCTGGATAGATTTAGAAAAAGCATTTGATAAAGTATGGAAGGAAGGACTGAAAGTAAAACTGCAAAACATGCATGTTTGTGGGAAAATGTATAAATGGATCAGCCACTACCTTGAGAACAGAACTGCCAGGACAAAAGTACAAGGACAAACAAGCAAAATGATGCTGCTGGAGCAAGGTGTCCCCCAAGGAGGAGTTCTTTCACTAACATTATTCCTAGCATATATAAATGACATCACAGAAAATTTTCCAGCCAGAGTACACACATCCTCCTTTGCAGATGACCTAGCCATATGGACATCTGAAGAATATATTAGTACAGCTAACAGCAGAATACAGCAAGCCTTATTAGCGCTAGAGGACTGGTCAAAATCATGGCTAGTGAAGATAAGTGAGGAGAAAACAACATGCACAGTGTTCTCCCTCTCAAATAAAACTCAGCAACCTAAGCTGGTATTGAATGGAAAAATATTGCGCCATGAAGAAAATCCAAACTATCTAGGAGTCACCTTTGATCGTCGCCTGACATGGAAGACACAGGTTGAGAAAAATCGAACAAGAGCAAGGAAGAGAATGGCAATCATGAAAAAGCTTGCTGGTACAACGTGGGGAGCAGATGAGAAAGTTCTCAAGAAGTTATATACTGGACGGGTGAGGCCAGTACTGGAATATGGCATTGCAGCTTGGGTAATAGCAGCTAAGTCAAACTTTAACAAAATAAGTAGAGTCCAAAACCAAGGAATGCGAATCATAACTGGAAGCCTGAAGACAACGCCTATTAATGAACTAGAAAAGATCACTTGTTTACAACCAATGCAGGATAGAAGAGATAGCAGAGCCCAGCAACAAGCAGAAAAATTTAGATGATTGACAGACCACCCTATGTACAACAGATTTAATGGTTTTGGAAAGGGAAGACTGAAGCGTAGCAACTTTGTAGAAACTGCAAAACGAAGGATTAGGGCAGATCCTATACTTAACATATCAACAGTCAAGCCCATACACAATGCACACAAGTTCCCAGCTTGGCGACAGCAGCAACTGCCTGAGATGATAGAAAACATTCCTGGTATTGAGAAAAAGAACACTCAGCATGAAACCGAAAGAAGAGAAAAAACCCTAAACTACATAAAAGAACATTACCCAAGCAGGAATTGGACCCATGCATATACAGATGGATCAGCCAAAAATTCAATAGAGAATGGAGGAGGAGGAATTCTCCTAAATTTAAAAAATGGAGTGAAAAAAACACATTCAATGGCAACTGGAAAATTTTCAAGTAACTTCAAAGCGGAGGTAGAGGCTTTGAAAACTGCAGCAGAAATGCTCCTGATGGAGGAAAATAAAGAGAAGCAAATAGCTATCTTCACAGATGCAAAGTCAGCTGTCTCAATACTGAAGAGAAATAACAGCACAGAACTAACTGACCTAAGAGCAGCACTCCATGGTCTATGCCAGAAATCCAAAAAAGTTGTAATACAGTGGATCCCATCACATTGCAGTATACCTGGAAACGAAGAGGCTGACAGACTGGCAAAAGAGGGCGGACGACTACCACAGCCTGACATAGACATAACCTATAATGAGGCAAAGAGGTTGATAAAAAGCACTTATAGAACCAAATGGGAATCAGAGCATCCAGGCCATCAGAAGGATGATGCATATTACAAACTCGACCGAAGAGAACAAGTAGCAATCTTCAGACTCCGCACAGGACATAACAGGCTGAAATACCACTTGTTCAATAAACTAAAGATAGGAGATACCGATGAATGTAATTGTAGAACTGGAAAAATGACAGCAAAACATTTGCTGCAGGATTGCCCAACCTATGCAGAACAGAGAAAGATATTTTGGCCCACACCTGCTTCATTTGAGGACAAGCTCTATGGAGATATCAACAAGCTCAAGTTGACCGCAGCTTACTTTAACTACATACAGGTTGACATTTAAAGGTGCATGAAGACCCAGAGGCATGAAATGGAATATTGCTTGGATAGCAAATCCATTATGTGGAAAGTCCAAATCGAAAGCCCACTGTGTGGGCTTCATAAAAGGTGGAAAAGTGTCCTAGTGGCACGAAATGGAATATTGCTTGGATAGCAAATCCATTACATGGAAAGTCCGAATCGAAAGCTCACTGTGTGGATGTCATCTGCAGACTGCATACTTCTGGTTTCCGGAAGAACAGCCTATGGTGAACGGAAGGCCCAATATACGGAAGTGAGGCTAAGCAGCCATGTGCAGGACGTGACGATTCCTTGGGTGAGCCCAGTACCAGAGCGCTATGTATCGGCTCTGCAAGTATGGAAGCCTCCTTGGATGGCGGGGAATGCCCATGGTCTGCCCCTGCCTTCCCTTGAGAGCTGACCAGGATCTTTGGCTGTTCTATATGGACCAGCTGGGATGGGGGATAACACCACAACAGTGAGAGTCAAACGTCCTAAGAAACCCCCGGGAAGTTTAACCCGGTCAACAAATGCCCGCAGAAGTCGGATGTGTCGGCCTAACGGCGCAAGAACGCAGCTCTGCTGTAAACAGGCACAACGCAATCACATCCGGAAAAAAAAACTCCGGATGAACGAAGAAGAAGAAGAAGATGTGACTGAGCTACCGGATGACAGTTAACTCAACGTAATGTATGTAATTCCTCAATGCTGAAGGCGAGACCCTGATTCGCATCCACGAACGTTTGAGTATTGTTTATGGAGATTCAATAGTGGATGGTAGCACTGTCCGATGTTGGGTATGTCGTTGTGACGAAGACCTGCTTTCTGTTAGCGCCGAATGTTGGGCGGCGAACACCGACCCCGACACCTCACATTGTGCCAACGGCTTCGGGCGGAGGAATGCAATTGGGAGGGTACACGCCTTTTTCAAGTGCGAGGAAATGCAACTTAAAAGACTAAATGTCATGTCAGGGCAGATCAGACCCTAAGCCTTGGTTGACACTGGTTTAGGATGGATGCTCCGACAGGCGGACAGTTAGAGCATTGCTTTGCTGATCCGGCAGCTTCTGCAGTTTGTCTTGTTCCAGACGTATTAGTGTTACCTTTCCTCTGGAGTAAACTAGGCAGGCCGAGAGAGGGATCATGCTGCATGGGCAACACATGGTCTCTAAATTCAGCCCAGGCTTTGTGTTATGGAGAGGTATAACTCCGTTTTACAAGACGGCATGCTGCCAGCCGTGTACCACACACGTATCCATAATATGGGGTTTCTGTTGCCGAACTTGTACGGAAATCCGAACAAAACCACAAACTATGACAGAAAAAAATTCAAAATATTAAAACACACACTTGCGGACCAACGTATCGACCGAAGTCGTTATCAACGGAACAACAAAACCGAAACAATAAAGATGAGTTGAGTTGAGCCAAGAATCAACATCACTGCACTCGGGGTACTCCCATAAGCGCTCAGTTCTCATCTTCAACGGCCAGCAAAGAGTTCCAATACTAATGGTGCCAGTTGCAATCTAATTATATGTCCGTCTTGCTTTACCTCTGAGTGACGACTGTCGACCAGATCCCCTAACCGTCCTTTGCTGCTGCATTCTCTCTAGACAATGATAGATCTTTTCTTCCGCATTAATCACATTCTCCCAGAGGGCCTTCACCACACCTGCCTTATCGTGCATCAAATCAACCCTTAATGATGCGGCACCAGCCAATCTGTCTGCCTGTTCATTTCCAACCATACCAAAGTGTCCCGGAGTAAAGATCCAGCGAATGCTTACAACCCGCCACCTAAAGATATAATCAATGAACAACGGAAAAGTGTGCTTCCTTGAATAATGGTCCAGTCCTGGAAACTGGATTAATTTCTTAGTTTCTATTTCCTGGATTGGACATCGTCGCTTAAAAAAAAAGTCGCTTAAAAGTCGACAGGGTCGACTTCATTGCACCGGTTTAATCCCATATGGCTCGGTCTCTTTCCGCAGCCCGGAGAAGCGTCGCACAAATCGCGAACTCCGCAGCTCCAGCGACGACCCACAGGAGTCTCCGAAAATAATTCACTCGTGAACTGAAAGACGCGGCCCGGAATCGAACCCACAACCTTCGGAGCCCGAGTCAAACGGCTTGACAACTTCGCCACAGAGACTCCCGTCACTCATCATCATCATCTTTAG
Source organism: Cepaea nemoralis (assembly GCA_014155875.1). Lineage (NCBI taxonomy): Eukaryota > Metazoa > Mollusca > Gastropoda > Stylommatophora > Helicidae > Cepaea > Cepaea nemoralis. Next base: position 62,634 of record JACEFZ010002776.1, on the reverse strand, counting down.
CTCGTCAAGCGTCGTAGGGAAGATTAGATGACGTTCCAGCGACCGATGGATTGTACTGGATAGTGGCATTGATGTCGTCAGTCCATTTTCTTCTCGTTCGTCTTCTTGCTACGGTATCAGATCTTCTTGCTGTGGTATCAGATCTTCTTGTTGTAGTATCAGATCTTCTTGTTGTAGTATCAGATCTTCTTTATGCCCGACCCTGGAAATATAAAATAGGATGAGGGGAAAGGTGTGGATGAGAATCAGACAGAAGAGGAGAAAATAACGAAGAATGAGGAAGAGGAATAGTAGGAGGGGGATGAAGCAAGCCGGGGAGAAAGAAGATGAAGAATAACAATAACAACATCAATTCGTTATTTTAATGGGGTTATAAGGGGAGGAGAGGGAGGGGTTCAAGAAATTCAGGTTTAGAAAAACAGAAATAAGATTTAAAATATAAAATTAAAAAACAAAAAAACAACACATCCCGAAGGTGAACCCGTGATAGGTTTGTCAAGATTAGGACTGTCACACTCTGTAGGCTTGGATGTACGCGGGAATTATTGTGTAGTCGCAGGCCAGAGCTTATACCAGAGCTCATCCAGGGGAGGTCTGCCTACAGATACACGAGGCCTGCCTACAGATACACGAGGCCTGTCTACAGATACACGAGACCTGCGTACAGCTGCAGTAGATTTACAAACAGTTACAGGAGACTCACCTACAGTTACAGGAGGTCTGCCTACAGTTACAGTAGATTTTCAACACTGTCTCATGTATTTTAATTGTCTTATTTTTTTTTTTTTTGGCGCTCAATCGCTTTGAACTCAAGCGTAGGCCACACACACTATTTATAGCAGTCAAAAAGAAAAAAAAACAACAACTGTCATTGACTGCCAACATAGTACCTTGCGATGCATAGCAAAGGGGTCTTTGAGCCTGAGGAATTAAGGCCGCCTGGCTAGTGCAGTCGCCGCGAACTGTGCAGGTTATAATATTATTTTTGCCCCCGACAGAAAAAAAATCCCACACCTTACCGAGGGATCGAAACGGGGTCTCCCGAATGGGAGTCCGGCGTTCTATCCACTCGGCCAGCCGCTCCTGGATTATCTTTACCTATTAACAGTGTCCCTCGCCATCACGTGAACCAACTCCGACTTCAGAGGTACTTGTAATTTACGTCCCCACGACAAGGACGATATGTCAACACTTTAGTCCAACTGTCAGGTGTAGGGGTTGAACCCCTTACCTCCGCATCAGCACACCGGATGTTTAAGAACACACGTTTTTACCCATTCGGCCATGCGGACCTGCTTCTTCTTATTTTAAATGAAGTATTTTGTACAGGTGTTCATCTGTTAAAGCCGGCGCTGTAGTGTAGTTGTTAGCGAGCAGCGCAGATAATATCATGAGGGCGGTCGGGCGAGGTTTCGAACCCTGTCTTCATTGTCCGCTACAGTGGGGCGAGAAAGAGGGGGGGGGGGGGGGGGGGAGAGAGAGAGAGAGAGAGAGAGAGAGAGAGAGAGAGAGAGAGAGAGAGAGAGAGAGAGAGACAGACAGACAGACAGAGACAGAGAGACAGAGGAACAGAGAGACAGAGACAGAGGGACGGAGAGAGAAAGAGATATATATATATAGAGAGAGAGAGAGAGACGGAGAGAGAAAGAGATATAGAGAGATGGAGAGAGAAAGAAATATAGAGAGACGGAGAAAGAGATATGGAGAGACAGAGAGAGAAAGAGACACAGAGAGACGGAGAAAGAGATATAGAGAGATGAAGACATAGAGAGGCAGAGAGAGAAAGATATATAGAGAGACGGAGAGAGAATGAGATATAGAGAGACGGAACGAGAAATAGATGTAGAGAGATGGAGAGAGAAAGAGATATAGAAAGACGGAGAGACAACGGGACAGAGAGAGAGAAAGAGTGAAAGAGTCATAGAGGGAAAGAGACACAGAGAGGAAGATTGTTTCCCACTGTTTATGTTTAAGAAGAGATAGACTATCGTTGTCTAGACTAGAGAGAATACAGCAGCAGGGGATGGTCAGGGGATCTGGTCGACAGTCGACACACAGAGTTAAAATAAGACAGAAATATAATCAGATTGCAACGGACACCATTAGTATTGGAACTCTTCACTGGCTGTTGAAGATGAGGACTGTGAGCTTTTGAGAGTGCCCCGAGCGCAGTGATCTCGGTTCTTGACTCAACTCAAATCTATTTTTAAACTTTCATGCTTAAACTATCGAAACCGGAACATGCCTTTAAGATATCGGCAGAAAAGTTGGACGCAGGAGGAGAGAGTGGCGAATGACTTATCGCCTGTTAACGAAACAAAACAAACAGGGTTGACAAGCTAATATAGGCCGCAATTTGCATGTTAGCTTGTTTACTTACTGAAACTTGAGGGAAATGCCATTTCGTGTTTATCTGTTTTATTAACTTCTTCGGGTCTCGGTCTGGTAGAGGCGTTGGCGATCATGCATCTTTATTCCTCTGTGACATCTGATTAGATGCTTATATTTTGTTGATTTTATTTTGTTTCATAGCTGTTGATAAATTGCCATTTAAATAAAAAAAAATTGTTGCATATCCTTTACAGGACGTCGCAGTTAGCTCCATAATTTTTTTGGGCTGTTGGTCATTTCTTGACAAGTTTATGTTTCAATAGTTTGCTATTGCTTTCTTAACAAACGGCACCCATACCATTGTATGAAAACCAACGCAAGGCTGTCTGCTTCCAAATCGCCCGCACATGTGTTTCAAACGCGATATACGGGATTATGAATGGCCTTCTTCGTCACAGCGTCGGTTTTACAGGCCCAGTCATTGATAAGTTTAACATTCGCGTTAGCGACGTTGACAGGATACTGCGCTCATAATGCCAGGAGCACGGTAGAAGGCGGGTTGGACGCCTGAGCTCGTCGCCTGCTAAGTGAGGGACAGGTTGGCTACTTATTCCTCTGATCATTTATACCTACAAAATGTGATGGCGGTATATATCACAGATCCATAGCGCTCGTGAACCGGACGACGTAGCTTGGAATCGAACCCACAACGTTCAGAGCGTGAGGCAGACGGTGTAACTACTTGGCCACGGAGTCTCACTAACTTTAACTTTACCCAATTAGTTGTTTCTATAACTGTAACTTTACCCAATAAGTTGTTTCTATAACTGTAACTTTACCCAATAAGTTGTTACTTTAATTGTAACTTTACCCAATAAGTTGTTTATTTAGCTTTAACTTTACCCAATAAATTGTTTCTATAACTGTAACTTTACCCAATAAGTTGTTTCTTCAACTGTAACTTTACTCAGTAAGTTGTTTCTTTAAATGTAACTTTACCCAATAAGTTGTTTCTTTAACTGTGACTTTACCCAATAAATTGTTTCTTTAACTGTAACTTTATCCAATAAGTTGTTTCTTTAACTGTAACTTTACTCAATAAGTTGTTTCTTTAACTGTAATTTTACCCAATAAGTTGTTTCTTTAATTGTAACTTTTCCCAATAAGTTGTTTCTTTAACTGTAACTTTACCCAGTAAGTTGTTTCTTTAATTTTAACTAATAATTGCTAATATTTTTATGCAGTAGTAGTAGTTGTTATTGTTGTTGTTGTAGTAGTAGCAGCAGCAGCAGAAGTAGTACTAGTAGTAGTAGCAGCGGCAGCAGCAGCAGTAGTAGTAGTAGTAGTAGTAGTAGTAGCAGCAGCAGTAGTAGTAGTAGTAGTAGTAGTAGTAGTAGTAGTAGTAGTAGTAGTAGTAGTAGCAGCAGCAGCAGTAGTAGTAGTAGCAGCAGCAGCAGCAGTAGTAGTAGTAGTAGTAGTAGTAGTAGTAGTAGTAGTAGTAGTAGTAGTAGTAGTAGTAGTAGTAGTAGTAGTAGTATTTGTTGTTATTGTTGTTGTTGTTGTTGTTGCTGTTGTTGTTGTTGTCTTCCACTTATGCCGGTGGACTTCGTGGGGAGGAGACGTCCCAGAGCCTTTCCTCCAATTTCCTCCATGATTGGTGAGCAGTGTTGTCAAGGATCAAAGTAAACAATCACGACATGCTCACGACAAGTCTGAGAATAGAGGTGGAGGCGGTCACTGCAGCTTTCCGCTGCTTGGAGAACAAACTTTACACGCTTGTTGTGATTATGACTGATTCACAAAGCATGCTGGCAAAGTTGAAGCAGGCAAGCTTCGTGCATTCAGAGGTCACGGGTTGTGAGCGTTCACGTCATCAGCGTAACGTTGTTTACGTTATTCAAAACAATATATTTCCTTAGGGAAATTAAAAACATAAGTCACTAACAATATGTTGCACTATTTGTTGCCTGGCATATTTCGCTGCATCTCGTCACGTGTATAATGCAGAGTTATGTATCATATGAGGTAATATTGTTTAGTTTAGTTTAGTCGATGGATCAACATCACGGCACACGGGTGTAACCCATAAGTGCTCCGTTCTACTCCTAACTCAAACCTGAGTCCGAAGAATCTCAGCTCAGTGCACAAACCCTGTAGCACCGGCGATGATCCTGAAATAATTTACGTAGAATTTTAATTCGAAATATTGCCCGGGCAGCGCCGTTAGGCTACTCTTTTTCGATTTCCAACTGCCAAGGGATTTTTTAAGTGCTCAACAATACACACGGGCGTCCGATCTCACTACCCAGAGACCAGGGGAAATTTTATTACTATAAATTCCACGTGAAAAAATCCCGGCCTTCACCGGGGCTTGAAACCGGGACCTCCAGCATTCGACGCGGACACCATACCTCGAGACCACTCACCTTTTAAGAACTCTTCTCACCTCAGCTGACAAGATGAATTACAAATATTAATCTTCATCTTGTGAAATGCGGCTTTTTCTTGACTTATTCTACTTTTCACCTCTTTAATACACTTTTCATTACTTAAATACGGGACGCAGAGGTGTTTCCAAGGCACCAGGGCCGGGTTATATACTGGCTAAGACCTATTGACGCGTCCTCGTCGAGCGTCCTGGGCAACAGGTCCCTTCGGGGTCCTGGCTAAAGTCAGCAGGATCACCGATTCCTCCGAAGTCGGAGAGTGTCTGCCTGTACGGCGAGGAACCACCAGTCTGCACACCAATAAGCCAGACATGGGACAACGGATACTCACGCAAACCTCAGGTCCGGTATGACATCACACTGATGTTGGACAACAGGATGTCTTCATCCGACATACAGGACTTTGCGTTGGAGCTCAAGCCAACGAACACAAGCAAGCAAGCAAGCAAGCATTACTTAAATACATTGACATTTTTTTTTTCAGAATGGTTCAATTCACTTAGATGTTGCATTTGGGTATACACATTTTCTCTGTAAAAACCATAAATTCCTTTCATTTGTGCTGTTATTCAGACTAAGTTCTTTGTTTTGACTTTACGCTACAATTATATCATTTCTTGTAACTGTGTTTCATTTTCAGCGTCAAAAACCACGTCATTAACATAACGTTGTTTCCATCCCTCATGTGCCATGCCGATAAGGGTGGGCGGTCATGTTTTGCCATGTCACTCGATCACCAGAGTCATGGATCAGCTCCGTGTTCCTGTCTCGACCATGCCACATGGCCAAGCCATCTAGATATTTACTTCTCGGTCTTCCCCTTGATCTCTTCCCTTCGATCTTGCCAGTTGTCACCAAGTTCTCCAATTCATTTCTTCTCATAACATGCCCAAAAAATTGTGACTGTCTACGTGTAATTTCTCTAATCAGTTTACGATCTTCATTTGTTTCTTGTAAGACTTGTTCATTGGTTTTTCTGTCTGTCCGGTAGCGATAACGTTGTTTACGCTATTCAAAACAATATATTTCCTTACTGAATTTAAACACACAAGCCACAAACAATCTGTTGCACTATTTCTTGTCTGACATACTTCGCTGCATCTCGTCACATGCATACCGTAGAGTTTTATATCATATGCAGTGAATAAACGTATAGTTCTTTGATTTATTTGTTTGTTTCGGGATTTGAGATTTAAACATTGCGCACAACCCACAACTGGCAACCCTGGTCGTATTCCGGTACTAACCTAAGACCTTGTCCACGTTAATATGGAAGCACTATACTCGAGTTTCGCTCTGGTTTGAGCTCATCAGTAGTGCATATCCTTGACCGGACCAGGAAACACATAGTACTTTGGCTGAAATACTGTACTAAATACATAGCCACTGATGTTGTGACAAATAATAGAATGGCTGAAATACTAAATACATAGTCACTGATATTGTTCGAATGTGGAGGATGTTATCCCCGCGGTATTCTCAGATTTAAAAGGAAGTCCGTCTGGTTGCATAGCAACGGCTGGAATTACTAATCGATAATGCTTTGTTCACAAAGCAATGGTAAACTTTAAAAAAAGTTACAGTAGTTGCATATCCTGTATAGGACGTTGCAGTCAACCCCAGATTTTTTTTTTTTTTTTGGGGGGGGATGGCCTGTTCGTGATGTCTTGGCAAGTTTACGTTACGTTCAATAGTTTGCCATTGATTTCTGAACGACATGCACCCATACCATTTCATAAAAACCAACGTAAGGCGGTCTGCTGCCAAATCGCCCACAGCTGTGTTTCGAACGCGGGTATGCGGGATTACGAAATGCGTCCTTAAACCCATATCCACGGAGCGGGTAGAAATGCTGGGGTTGACTGGCATTTATTTTGGGCTGTTTGTGATCTCTTGGCAAGCTTACGTTCAGTAGTTTGCCATTGCTTTCTGAACCACCTGCATAATACCATTGTACCATTGTATGGGAACCATAACAATGCAGTCTGCTTTCAAATCTCACGCAGCTGTGTTTCGAACGAGGTATGCGGGATTACGAATTGCGTTCGTAACTCCTTTGCCACAGAGTATGAATGAAGTCTAGCAATATTATTCCTGGGTGGTCAATTTGATTTCATTCCTACTCTATGTGGCGAGAGTTCAAATCCCAACAAATAATAGTTTTCCTCCATTTTCTCCCGTGTAACGTCAAACATTCCTTATACACAAGGGGAAGTCAATAAGTAAGTCACAAATGGCTGTAGAAACATAACTAAATATGATAAAAATTTGAAACCAATTTCTTTTTATACATACATTGTCCCTTTATTTCTCAACATAATTTCATAATATCCACCTACATTGATGCACTTATCCCATCGTTTTATCAGGCCTCCCAAATAGGCTGCATAGAACTGTGTGCTCTGTTTTCTACACCACATTTTCACCTCACATTCAACTTCGGATCATTCGCAAAATGTCTCCCGCCAAGGTGGGTTTTCAGTGGACCAAAAAGGCGGAAGTCGCTAGGGGCTAAGTCGGGGCTGTAGGGTGGATGTTCCATAACTTCCCACCTTAGTTGATAATTTTCTCCTGAGTTAATTGAGCCGTATGTGGTCTGGCATTGTCATGAGGAAGCAACATTCCTCTAGTCAGCAGTCCTGGACGTGTTCTTCGAATTGCATCATGAAGCATCGATAGAACTGCACAGTACGATTCAGAATTCACATTGTCACCTTTCTTCTTGAAATTGGTTGAAAGCACTCCTTAGCAATCTCAGAACGCCGTCAGCATAACCTTCCCTGCTGATGGCGTAACCTTGAATTGTTGGACACAAGGCTAAGAAGGATGTTTCCTACCCAGCTATGCACCGTTTTACGGGACAAACATTTGTCAGCATAAACAGGAAGTATTTCCTTATGAATGTCCTTTGCAGGCAGTCCGTTAGCCCACAAAAAACAGCACGTTGCTCTTTGGTTGTACACTCCGCAGGTACAGTCGCCATTTTGTTTATGCGCTGCGCATGCGCATGAGACACCTAACGCCACCTGACGAACGGGAATATAAAGCTCTATGTTGCTGTCACCTAAAGACACCTGTAGAAAACACCAACTACATTTACCTGCCATCCCACAGAACTGTGTGACTTACTGATTGACTCGTCCTCGTGCATCGATTTACACGATGTATGTTTATTATTTTTAATTGTGTTGTTTGCCTTGTTATTGTAACATTTATTCTTTCAGAATTGTCCTTTGTAAACAGTTCCCAGGCAATTATCTTTTTGTGAATTAAAAAAGCTCGTCTTCCTCCGCTTTTTTGCTGCCCTTTCTGTCATTGTGCTATGATCTGGTATTTTAAGACTTCGATTATAATTTAAATTGGCTTCTTAAATGGCAAAAATTATCAGCTTATCTTTGAATTCGTCAGTTAGATCTAACAGATTTCTTTAGCGCGTCTGCAATTCCATTCGTATTATTTTAATCTTTCTTGCTGGCATTTTGTAGAATGTTATTTTATTATTTTCGTGATGTTTAATTGTTAATAATTGTTTGAATTTTGTATTTGATTTCCTCCGATTATTTATTGCTGCCGACATATTTTTGTGTTGAGATCTTTATCTTGCATTTGTCTCTCAGATATTTGTTTCAGATTAGTTTCTTTTCCTCTCTGTCGGATCTGCTATTTTCCGTAAACTCTGTTTGTTTACGTGTGCAAATGTCTGCCATTGTGTATATTTGTTCTAGTTGTGTGTGTTTCATATTGAAAGCTTTGTCTTTTCTATTCTGTTCTGTTTAATACGTCGTTATTGTGTTTTGTCAGTTCTTGTATTCTGGCCACATCTTTGGCTATTTTGTAACTGTATAATTTACATATCCCTTAGGGTATCTTCAGCATCTCTAAATTTATAATTATTATTTTTTTAAATTCTCTCTCTCTCTCTCTCTCTCTCTCTCTCTCTCTCTCTCTCTCTCTCTCTCTCTCTCACAACAATGTTGGCCTCCTTGAGGGCAGAATGGCTTGTGGACAGACACAACCAGCGGTGCATATGTGGTAAAAACAATTGCATGTCATTTTCAAGACCTAAAATAATTGTCTAGTCAATTTTACGCTCAGCAGCTTGCCATTGGTTTCTGCACGATAAATCCAACTGACCGATGTAGGGGTTGATCCCGCCACCTCGCTATCAGCGCATCGGAAGGCTAAGTGCAGGGTACTAACGAAGACAGAAGTAAGACACCCGGGAGTCATCGCTCGGATGTACCCGCCCTTAGAGAGTGCCAAGAAGGTCAGAAACGAAAAGATTCGCTGAAGGAGGATTCCCACTGCCTATCGGAAATATTCTGCCGCGCTTGCTTCTTCCTGGAGTTTACATAACATAATTGTGTGTATTTCTGGTCTTCATTAGATAGATCCCACTTACCATAGGTTTGTTTGGCAGAACCGCTTTTATTTCTCTTTTATTGTTAGAGATACTTTTCTTCTCTTTTATGACCTTCTATTGTGGGTTTTTCATTACATAGACAGCTCATAAACAAATTCACAAGAATTGATTGGCACTTATAACAGTAGAAGAAATGAGTAGAGATGAGTGTTTTCATCAGACAATATAACAATTGTAAGTTATAGTTACCAAACCCTGATTCGAAACTCTCATCGCCAAATAAAGACACTTTTGTTACGGGTATCTAGTGGGTTATGCATCTAAGTACATATGTTCTTACAGCATTGGCGATGTAATACATATGAAGTATAGTTTAGTTGAGTGGTAAGTATGAAGTATAGTCTAGTTGGGTGGTATGTATGAAATAAAGTCTAGTTAAGTGGTATGTATGAAATATAGTCTGGTTGAGCGCTAAGTATGAAGTATAGTCTAGTTGAGTGGAACGTATGAAGTACAGTCTAGTATTATAAAGTATAGTTAATATGAATAGTGCATATAACTTATAGTTTCTGTGAGTGATACATGTGAAGTATACTCTAGTTCAGGGGTCACCAAACTTTGTTAACGGCGGGTCGGATAACTGACAAAATTACGAGCGCGGGCCGCATACTCAATCTGTACAATACTTGTGCGGTCGCCTTGACAAAGGTCCTACGGACGAGGTTCGTAATCCTGTATTCCCGCTTTCGAAACACAGCTGCACTCGATTTGCCAGCGGACCGCGTTGTGCTGGTTTTTACGCTATGGTATGGGTGATAGTAGTTCAGAAAGCAATGGCAAACTACTGAACGTAAACTTGCCAAGACATCAACAACAGCAAAAAGTATTGGTGTTGACTGCAAACGTCCTGTAAAGGATATGCAACTAATTTTAACTTAACTTTTACTTGCAAGCCAGAACGAAAGCTGTGGTAAAAAAGACGAAAAACTAGGTTAATAATGGGTGAGTGGTGTCCAATGCACATAAAAAACAAAGACAACCAACATATTTATTTACTTTAAAAAAGTTATCAAAGAAGGCGACGTTAGCAAAAAGATAGTTACATCAGACCTGGTGTGCACATATCCGAATCTCACAAACTAAGCAGCAAAAAAGGTTAGTGAGATTTGTGAAACTAATATTTGGCTTTCAAGATATCATCAATGTTTGGTTTGAAATTGCTGCATCCAATCAAGAGAATTTCTTTCAAATGTTCATCAGTCAATCTCGTTCGATGTGTTGACTTCACATACTTTATTTTTGAAAATGTTTGCTCACAGATATAAGTTGTTCTAAGCACTAATGCCATACCAGCGGCAAATTTCTTCAGTTTCGGAAACTCAACATCAGGTAAGCAGTGGTAAAATTCAACAAGTTTTCCTTCTCTGTGCTTCTCTTTCAACTGGTCATTTGCTTGCAAATCAATGAGCTCCAACTGTAGTTCAACTGGCACATCATCAAGTTTACAATAAAACGGATTCTGCAACAGAAGAATGTCACTCTCACTTCTGCCAAGATGCGAAAATTTCTCCAAACAATGCTTCTTCAAGTCACGAATATTGTTTTTCTCTGAAAATCGAGGTTGACATCTTTGGCGATTGTAGCGCAAATCTCTTTGAAACAACTCTTCGTTGGCTGTTGAACGAGGGGACGGAGCACGTATGGGAATGTCCTGAGTGCAGTGATGTCGGTTCTTAACTCAACTCGACTCAACTCTTTGAAACAGTGAAAATGAGAAAAGTTTTCTCCTTCCAGTTGTGCTTGAAACAATGACAGCTTTCTCCAAAATAAATTGATGAGATCACAGACGAGATTATCCTTTCCCTGAAGTTGTAACGTCGACCTAAAATGACAACTTTGACAGCCAGGTAGTATCTGACAGCTATGGATCAGCTCTATCTTTTTCAGTGAGGAAATCATATATTTCGTTTTAGAGCTTGTAAAATAGAAACAATACTTTAGCGCTGCTGAGCCGCCTCTCTGATGTGTGATAAGGCAAGTCACAGACTTCAGAATCAATTTCTTCAAGAAAAGCCTGGAACTGACGGTGATTGAGTGCATGTCCTCAAACGAAGTTCACAGCAGAAACGACTGCTTTCAGTACACAAGAAAATCTTAGTCTTTCCCACAGAGTGCTTGCTGATGTATGATGCAGTGTATGAACAGAACGCCCGGAATTTGCAAATCTTCCAACTGAGTCCTGATCTGCCCCATCAGATCCTTCCTCACTCCAGTCATGTTTTTACCTCCATTAACTGTAACACGTCAAAGCTGATTCAACTGAAGGTTATAGTCTTGCAAAACATGTTGCACTTCCATGAAAATGTCTTCTCCAGTTATTGTTCCATGCATGCTGCAAACGGATGCCAACTATTCCGTTATACGTAAGTCCAAATTGACAAAACGAATGAACACGAGAAGTTGTGACCTACTTGAGAGATCAGTAGACTCATCCAGCGCCAGAGAATGCCACAACAAGTTCCTAATTGTCTCGCGTATCTGTACCATGTTCTCTCCAAGTTCTTCTGTTCTTTATACAACTGAACTTGCCGATAGGCTGATAGTTCCAAACAAATCGGCTTTCTCAGGACACAAGTCATTTGCTGCTTCCAGCATACACTCTTTGATGAAGTTGCCATCAGTAAAAGGTTTTCCTCGTTCTGCCATCTTATGCACTATTTTGTAATTTGTACGAGTCACAGATTCATCTTTGGCAAACTTTCTCGTAAAGAGATTTCTTTGTGTTTCTAAACCACGTTAATCTCAAATTTCCCAGAGCGTAACTTTCCAGAAAACATTGAAGATGTTGATAGATGTTTAGTTTCGCAGTGAAGCCGAAGATTGTACTCTTTCAAAACGTCAACACGTTCGCTGCATATTACGCAACTAGTTTTCTGGTCCTTTGTTTCCACAAAGATGTTTTTTACTCCCCATTCTTCATCGAAAAGCGATGCTCTGCGTCCAGTTTTCTTTTCTTAGTAGCCATAATGAAGGTTGAAGTACATGGGATCTGAATATGAAAAAGTCATTGGATTAGAAACATAATTAAAATCCTATTGAAGCACAAGAAAAGCAGAGGACTAGGGGTCATTGGTGAAGCTACGGCTCACCAAAGGTACATATAAAATTTAAAGGTACCTTTGGTAATAGAATACATCTCATAATAAGATTTGCAAAATATATAAATAGGGCTGGCATAAATAAACAGCCTAGAACAGATTTTCCCCGGGAAGGTTAACCCGGTCAACAAATGCCCGCAGAAGTCGGATGTGTCGGCCTAACGGCGCAAGAACGCAGCTCTGCTGTAAACAGGCACAACGCAATCACATCCGAAAAAAAACTCCGGATGAACGAAGAAGAAGAAGAACAGATTTTCAACCGGGGTTCCGCGAGTGGCAGCCAGGGGTTCCGCCGAATTAGACCGAAATTGCCTAAATGCAACATTTCTGCCAATCTGGTTTATTACATAAAATAAGACAGAAACTTCGATCTTCCCACAGAGTTCCTTGGGCAACGGAAACATTTGCATAAGAATCTGCTCCAGCAGAACGATTGAAAAAACACTGGCCTAGAGACCAGCTCGATTAACACCTTGACCGGGGAATTCTTCTGAGCTGGGGGTAATATTTTCGTAATAACACGAGGCTTCCATGGCATTTTTATGCTATGTTTGCTGCTGTATTGCCTCTATTCACACTTATAGTTCGTTTATCTATCACTGTCAAACAAAGAAATCCTTGTTATATTACCTATAAAATGGATGACTGGCAAAACGATGTAAATATTTCTGGAACATCAAACCTGTGTTGACAGCCGGACGCATCTAGGGCAGGGACAGATGCGCGCACGCGCGTGCGTGTGTGTGTGTGTGTTTGTGTTGACATGGAAACCATAGTAACGCCAGAGCGTAGGCGGCGCTACCACGAGCCAGGGAAGGACTTAGGATGGCGTGAAATAAGCAAACATTACAATAAACAAGAAAATCTAGAGACAATAATTTATAATTGAAAATAGTAAATTTAAGACACATAGCAGCCAGGAGGTCACCGTATTTGTGATCTCCTATTATTGTAAACATAATATTTACATTTAAAGTGTATCACAACGTCTCGTGTTCCATACGTTATATGAAGCAAGTTCGAGTACCGTCAGCGGGCCGGATGAAATTATGTCGCCGTCACGTCTATCTATCTGTCTGTCCATCTTCCATCTCTCTCTCTTCTTCTTTTTTTTTTTTTTGGGGGGGGGGGGGTTGGTTCTTTATATCTGTCTATTTATCGGTCTGCTTTTTTTATCTGTAAGTCTCCCTGTTCCTACGCATATTAACTCGTGAGCATCCAGTCAGATCAATCGATCTCAGTCGCAAGCCCACCAGCCCACAAACACACAAGACATACAGCCCATCTCAGAAACCCTGAACCGGATGCATTCACTCAATGCGCAAACGAGGCCCAGCTTCCACAATTTCCCGCCACATGCAGCTCTGCCATTCTACGCCTCTTCATTCTTCATTTGAAAAACCGGTAGCATGTGATTGACTGAACATGGCAGGCACTAGCAAATTTGTTAGGCAGACTCCAGGTGTTTTATGCAAAGACGGTAAGTAGAGAGACGGGTCGAGGAATCGCTAGACAGGTAGAGAGGGATGTTTGTTTTAACTTAAACTTCTTCCAGACAGTTGTTACTTTTCATGCAGTGAATAAAATAAGGGGATAGAAAGTGGAATGGGTCCGGTTTTGCATGAACAGAAATAAGCAAGAAGACATCGCGGTTAACAAACCTTCACCAGCACACATCAACATCATCATTAAGCGCTCTGCAGCTGGCGTAGGCGTTCATGTCTCTCCACAGATCTCGGTCCTAGGTATTCTGGATCAACTCTGCTGATGATATTCTCTCATGCCACGGTCTCGAATCATCCAGCATCATTTCTCTTAGTTTGCCTCTCCCCCCCCCCCCTGATCTTTCCAGTTGTCACGATATTCTCCAATGTCTCTTTTCTCAACACATGACTAAAGAAATCTGTTTGTCTCTTTCTTATTGTTGTATATAAAAATATAATGTTCCAGGTGCAATCGCCTCTTTCAGGCAGTCGTCGTTAGTTACTCTGGTAGTCCAAGGAATTGGCAACATTCGTCTCCCCCCCCCCCCCCACACACACACACGAGCGGGCACACACACACACACACACACACACACACAAACGCACACATGCATCCACGCACGCGCACACACACACAAGGAGTTGTGTTGGCTCAAGAACAGACACCACAGCACTCAGAACATTTCCATGTGCCCTCCGTCCTTATCTTCAACAGCCAATGAGGAATCCCAATACTTGTGGTACCAACTGCATTCTAGTTATGTGTCCGTCTGGCCTTTCCTGGGAGTCCTGAGTGTCGGCCAGATCCTCTGGTCGCTCCCTGCAGCACCATTCTCTTCAGGCAATGATGATGAATCCGTTCTTCAACTCTATAAACATGATACCTTAGGGTCCCGGCCACATCTATGTTATCATGCACCAATACACCACCCAACGGTACAAGCCCAGCCAATTTGTCCGACTGCTCGTTTCCCAACACACTAGCATGCCCCGGGGAAAAGATTCAACGGATTTTCTCTATCTTTCATTGAAACACCCTACTCTCGGAGAAGTATGCTTGTCTTCACCCTGCTTAGCATGCTCTGTTTGTCCGTTACAATCACAACCTGCGTGTGCTGTTTGTCCTCCGGCTAGCGGGACGCCGTCGTTACTACCTCCACTTCCATTCTCAGACTAGATGTGACATTATATGCCAGGCTCTTCTGCATTAAATCCAGTCTATTACCCTTTTCTTTTCCCCACACGCATACAACACACATACACACACACACACACACACACACACACACACCGAGGTGCATGTCATTTAAATGATGTTTGCAATCAACCCCAGCTTTTATTACTGTTCGTGGTGCATAGAGATTCTTACATTCAGTAGTTTGCCATTGATTTCTGAAGGGCCGGCGCCTCATACCATCAAAATCCTCGCAAAGCGGTCTGCTTCCAAATTGCCCGAGGCTGATTTCGAATCCTCGATTCCGTCTGACTTGTGAAACTGCGTTTCACTAACCCCTAAACCATAACACCGACGATATCCACGGTAACAAGGACATTATAAATTAGTTAGATATGATAGAACCCGCATGTTGCCTGGGTCCGTCAGGGTAGCAGGGATTGGCTACAATCTTCCCCGGCAACCACGTCGTAAGGGGGCGTCTAAAAAGGGTGCTTCTTAAGACAGGCTAACCAAAATGTACGAAACAAATCAGACAAAAGTCCAACCAACCATATTACAGCTACCAAACTACTGAAAGGTGGGAATGCTTCTGGTCCAGATGGTATCCCAGCAGAAACTGTAAAAGCCAGCATAGACACCTCAACTGAACAAATTATTCAACAGTCTAAAAGACGGAGGGGATACTAGCAAGCTGGAGAGAAGGATATCTGATGATGTTGCCTAAGAAAGGGACCTGTGAGTATGCAAATTATAGAGGAATAGTATTATCAATGATTGTGAAGTTATTACAAATAAGAATACAGCAGGCAAGAGGGGTTGTCATAACGCTAGAAAATTGATGGAAGACAAATGACGTTAAACCCAGATTCATAATTGATATTGATAACTGTGTAGGAAATGACTAGCTACCTCATCTTCAGCGCAACACTCACACATACCACTCACACGTTCCTGCTAAGGCACTAGTTTATACACACACACACACACACACACACATACACACACACACACACACACACATACACGCACACACACACACACACACACACACTCACACCACATTTTTTTTCAATTTTTTTTTCATTTCTGAAGCGCAATCTATAATTCTGCTTTTTAGTTATTTAGATACTTTACGTAGATGCGTACATTCGCTTGCCTGCAGAAATATTTTCTGCTTTCAAAAACCTGTTCTCCATTTTTAAGAAACATCGCTCCACCTTTATTATCTCACCTTTTTTTATAGTTAACTTACCGCTCGGCAACCGCAGGAATCGAGGTAAAAAAATAATAAAAATAAATAAAAAGTAATCTGACACAAATGTAAAGTCGTACATTAGCGGCATGTTCGCAACATGACACTAAATTGCACTTTCCGCAGCAAATTCTCCCGGGTCGAGTTGCGGAACGTTCAACAATGACTGCTCCCATTCTATATTCATCAACGTTTGCATGCAAAGCGGAGTCCGTTAAAATTGCTAGTTAAATATAATCGCTTAAAATATCAGCTTTTCTAATATTTTAGGGAGTATATAATAGAATATGTATATCAGCGAAATATTATGGTTTTCTTTAAATTGGGTTTTTTTTAAAAAAAGTAAATAGATAAAAAATATAGTGCCGTTTAGAATATATAGTGGTAATGGAGCTTATTATGTATTATGTGCACAAGGTATTTCACAAACTAGGATAGTGTCTCAATTCGCGAGGATAAGTAAAACGTAAAACCCCTTTTTACATGTCAGAATGGCGTTCAGGGATGTGGTTTTACATTCATATTTCCGTTACCGACCGACGCGGTGAAATTGTCTGTGTTGCTATAAAACATCATCTGTTATAAAACATCCAAATATCAATATACATTTAAAAATGATAGAGGTTTTATTCGTATCAACTATGATGCTAATTAATGCCAGACGTGGGCAGTCTTAGAAACACACAGACATAAAATGTGAGATGAGACACAACAGAAAAGCAGATGGAAAAACAAGAAGGGATAGAGAGACACATGAAAAACTACGAGCAAGTGTAGGGAAAAAAAACATATTGCCTACTTTATAGAAAGGGAGAGTTTATTCGCAGATGGGGCCCTGGAACATGTATTACTACCATGTATTCACTAACCCTAATCCTAACCCTAATTTAATACATTATACTGTCCCCCAACGATATGCCAGTTTGTACTGCTCTCTAATATAGAAGATATAGACGTCACGTGACCAGAACCGTTTGCGAATAAACACTTCGTTATAGAAATGTTTTGCATATCCTTTACAGGACATCGCTGTCAACATCAGCATCTTTCAGCTGATTGTTGATTTCTTGGCAAGATTACGCTCAGTAGTTTGCCATTGCTTTCTGGGCGACGGCTCCTTACTCTCATAAGTCACTGGCGCGACTCGAACCGCTTCCAATTCTCGTGCGCTCACATCAACCACGAGAGTATTCGGGGTCACGGAGAAAGCTGCTAACACCTCGGCCAGGGAGACCGGCAACTTTATAGAACACCTATGAATTAAGTGGTTCGGAAATTTAGCTATCTACAAGAAAAACGTCGGTATACTTCTTCTTCTTCTTCTTCTTCTTCTTCTTCTTCTTCTTCTTCTTCTTCTTCTTCTTCTTCTTCTTCTTCTTCTTCTTCTTCTGCTGCTGCGTTCATCCGGGTTTTTTTCCCCATTTTTTTTTCCGGACGTGATTGCGTTGTGCCTGTTTACAGCCGAGCTGCGTTCTTGCGCCGTTAGGCTGACACATCCGACTTCTGTGGGCATTTGTTGACCGGGTTAACATTCCCGAGGGAACGTCGGGATACAAGGCCAGAGGAGGAACAGGAAGAGTTGGATAGATGGAGTAAAGGAGGACATGGAAGATGTCGAAGATTGGCAAGCGACGAGTCTGGGCGTCGAACATGCGCCCGACCGTGGTCATGACACTACCAGCGCAGTTCCCCATCAACTTCGCTAGCGCGCCAGCCTCAATGGGCATTTATGTCAGGTTTACGTCCTGTGCCGGCTCCGTGACCAAGGGGTTAAGGATGCAGTTCGTAATCCTGCATACCACTTTTGAAACACAGCTGCGGGTGATTTGGCACCCTTGTGTTCTGTTCGTTCAGAAAGCTACTGAACGTAAACTTGCCCAGGAATCACGAACATCCAAACAATGCTGGGGTTGACTGCTACGTTCTGTACAGGATATACGACTGACTAACTTACTTCCTGTAAACAGATTCAATCCAAGGTAATGAATAGTCTATATTTACCCCTGGGTATGTCTTCTTTCCTAACAAGTTTACCCATTTCCTTCCTACGAGGGTAAGTTAATAAGTAAGTCACAAATGGCTCTAGAAAAATAACTAAATATGATAACAACTTGAAACCAGTTTATTTGTATACATACATTTCCCTTTATTTCTCAACATAATTTCCACCAACATGGATGCACTTATCACATCGTTTTATCAGTTCTCCCAAACCGGCTGCATAGAACTGCGTACTTTGTTCTCATCTACCGGCCATCCCACATAATTGTGTAACTTACTTATTGACTCGCCCTCGTAACTTTTTTCTACACAGCTAAGCACCGCTTTACGGGATAACCATTTGTCAGCATAAACAGGAAACTCACCTTGGCGGGACATATTTCGCGAATGACACCGAAGTTTAATGTGAAGTGAAAATGTGGTTTAGAAAACAGAGCACTCAATTCTATGCAGCCGGTTTGGGAGGGCTGATAAAACGATCGGATAAGTGCATCAATGTTGGTGGAAATTATGTTGAGAAATAAAGGGACAATGTATGTATACAAATAAACTGGTTTTAAGTTGCTATAATATTTAGTTATTTTTCTACAGCCATTTGTGACTTACTTATTAACTTACCCTCGTATTTTCAACTGCAATGGAATTGTTACACTACACAGTTTAATTTCATTAAAAAAAAAAACTAGAACAGTTTAACTAATGTGAGTTAAGAATCGACATCATGGTACTCGGGACATTCCCTACTCCGTCCTTAGCTTCAACAGCCCACGAAGAGTCCCAATACTAATTATACCAGTAGCAGTCTGATTATGTGTCCGTCTGGCTTTTCCTCGGAGTCCTGAGTGTCGGCCAGAGCCTCGGATCACTCCCTGCAGCACCATTCTATTCATGCCGTGATGATCTATCTACTCGTTCATATGCACTATACACAATATCCCGACTCGATATGTCGACTTTTAAGCGACTTTTTAAGTGATGGCTATGTTGCCAGAGTTCATGATATACCCAAAGATTATTTTATTTTAAAAAAAAAAATCATCATCATCATCATCATCATGTGCCATGCTGATAAGCGTGGGCGGTCATGTTTCGCCATCTCACACGGTCACCGAGCCGTAGATCAGCTCAGTGTTCTGGTCTCGACCATACCACGTGGCCACGCCATCCAGGTAGTTACTTCTCTGCCTTCCTCTTGTTCTCTTCCCCTCGATCTTGCCAGTTGTTACCAAGTACTCCAATTCATTTCTTCTCACAACGTGAACAAAAAATGTTAACTGTCTACGTCTAAGTTTTTTTAAAGCAGTTTATGGTTTTCGAGTTTTTCTTGTAGAGCTTGGTCACTGGTTTATTTTTCTGTCGATGGAAAATCAATAACGTCATGATAAATAGAAATATTATTTTTCAATGCCGCTTTCAAGGGAAAGAAAGGAGATATCATTACCAAATCCATATAGGATTCGTGGGCAGAAATGCTTTGGAATGGTTGCGGCATTGGAGAATTGAGAACAATCGGTATTTCTACAGTGCAGTTACGTCGTTCGACAAAACATTATATGGAATTATCACAAGTAACCGCTTGGTGTTGATTTTTAACAATATTATGAACATCAATCGTTCAGATAGCAATGGCAAACTACTGAACTTGCCTTGTGAATCATAAATAGCCAAACAAATGCTGGGGTTCTTCCTCTTTAGCTCGCTTGAAATTTGTCTACAACTGCATTGTTGTCTCTTGTATGAATTTAAGTGTCTTTTCAATTCACTCTTTGGTCCACACAGTTTATCTTTCAATGTTGTTTCTCTAGGTCAGAACGTGTGCCCAAGTCACTTAGGCACTAAGTATGTCATATTTTGGTCAATCTTGAAGTATGTGATCTGCTGCCTGCGACGCAAATTCACTTGTACACATGGTTGATTCTCGTATTTTGAATACTGGGGTTGACTGCGACTTCCTGTTAAGTACATGCAACGTTTATCACAAGTGCACAAATCCGCTTACCAAAGAGGTTTGTGTGGCTTGGTTTTCTGTATAGATGCGCGTCATGTACAATGGACAATGAAGGATTAAGAAACTGGAGGCAGTGGGCTTGTGCTGTTTGAAAATAATACTGAGAATATCGTGGATAGAGAATAAAATACAAAGCACTGAAGTACTACGAGTTGTACTCAACAAAACTATATGTCAAATAAAACAAATGAAATTGATGGAACATGCATAGAGAAGAGGTGGGATAGAAAGTATGCTTTTGATAAGATATACTATGCCAAAGAAGCAGAGGAAGTCGGAGACATATGTATGAGGAAAGAGCGGACACATGAGGAAGATGTGAATAATTAAATGGGTTTTCTGCTTTCAAATTACTGTTATTGGCGGGGGCGCAGAGTTGAGGGTGAGAGCCCAACCTTGCAAAACACACCATGGCTTGTGAGGTTTCATCACTCCCGCAGCAAACGTCCAACTCCTGGCTTTCACGTGGCGGAACTGTTCTAACTAAAAGGAAAAAGGGCGACGGCGAGTCTCTGGAGCCGTAAAACCACTGCTCTATATATGTATGTACATGTTGTTGTTTGTCCATCAAGAATGATGATGACCATTCATTTCATCCAGTGGGGTTGAAGGTATGGAGCCGTGGGTTCTAAGATGGCTGATAAGGCCTATTTTGGCTCGAAATGTTCTTTGACAATGTGGACAAAGAATGCTTGACGTCTCTGGAGGAGGATTTCCTGCAGTGGTTTTTCTGTCCTGCCTTTTCTTCACAGCTCTTGCAGTCCTGGTTGCCTCACATATAACTGCACCTTTGCGCAATGATGCACGCCACGAATATCGGTCTCTGGCTGCAGCCTCCCAGGTGTCATGATGAATTCCAAAAGCATTCAGTGAAATTTTCAGAGTGTCTTTAAAACGTTTCCTCTGGCCACCTTGGGAGCGTTTACCACAACGCAGTTCGCTGTAAAAAATTCGTTTAGGGAGCCTGTGATCTGGCATGCGAGTCAAGTGACCAGCCCAGCGAATCTGATTCTTCATCAGTAGAGTGTGGATACTGGGTATGGATGCTCTTTATAGGACTTCAGTGTCTGGAATCTTGTCTTGCCATTTAATCTTCAGTAGCTTCCTTAGGCAGACTGTGTGGAAGTGGTTTAATTTCCTAGCGTGTCGCTGATAAACAGTCCAGGTTTCACAAGCATATAGCAGTGTGGATAATACAACTGCTTTGTAGACTTTTAGCTTTGTTTGCAGGCTTATTCCAGTTCTGTCCCATACATTCTTGTACAGTCTGCCAAAGGCTGCACTGGCCTTGGAGATTCTTGCATTCACTTCGTCATCGATTGTGGCAGCTTGTGACACGGTGCTGCCAAGATAGGTAAATTTGTCCACAACACTTAGTCTATGATCATTCACTTTGATATTCGGCACAGCGTGATTATTCCCTGGAGCTGGCTGGTACATAACTACAGTCTTCTCCAAGTTGATATTGAGCCCAAAGTTGGCACAGGCATGTGAGAAAGCTGAAACATTATGTTGCATGTCCGCCTCTGAGTTGGCGTATAGAGCGCAATCATCAGCAAACAGGAGCTCTCTGACGGTGCCACTGTCAATTTTGGTTTTAGCTTTCAGCCTTCTGAGATTGAATAACTTTCCATCCATACGGTAGTTGATGTCTATTCCAATGTCGTCGTTCTCGAAGGCATTCATCAACATGGCTGAAAACATGAGGCTGAACAGTGTTGGTGCCAGGACACATCCTTGCTTCACTCCATTGGTGACAGGAAAGGGTTCAGACAGCTCACCATTTTCCTGTACTCTTGCCTGCATGCCGTCATGAAATAGCCGCACTATTTGGACAAACTTTCGTGGACAGCCATACTTTGCCATAATCTTCCACAGTCCTTCTCTGCTGACTGTATCAAAAGCCTTGGTAAGGTCAATGAAAGTGGAGAACATTTCGCAGTTCTGTTCCTGACATTTCTCTTGCAGCTGCCTTGCAGCGAAAATCATGTCAACAGTTCCACGTTCTTTTCTGAAGCCACATTGACTCTCAGGAAGAAGACCTTGATCGAGATGGGCCGTGAGGCGATTGAGAAGAATTCTGGCGAGTATCTTCCCTGCAATTGAAAGCAAGGAGATGCCTCGGTGGTTGTCACAGGATTGGCGGTTTCCTTTACGTTTGTAAAGGTGGACTATTGACGCGTCCTTAAAATCTTGTGGCATGGTCTCGTTCATCCATATGTTTGTGAATACTCGGTGAAGCTGCTCTGTTAGGACCGGCCCACCTGCCTTGTATATCTCTGCTGGGATGGAGTCAGGACCAGGTGCCTTGCCGCTGGAGAGTTGCTGGATGGCTTTGTTTATTTCCACTATGGTTGGCAGGTCATCAAGAGTCTCATTGGTGGGAACTTGAGGAAGGCAATTGATGGTTTCATCATCGAAAAAGGAAGTTGCATTTAAGATTTTGCTGAAATGCTCTGCCCAGCGTTGGAGGATTTCTTTCTTATCGGTGACCAATGTTCCCCCGTCTGCACTGAGGAGGGGAACTATGCCTGGTGATGAAGGACCATAGACCGCTTTCAGTGAGTCGTAGAAGTTTTTCATATCGTGTCTGTCAGCAAAGCCCTGAATTTCATCAGCTTTGCTGCTCAGTCAGGAGTCCCGCATGTGCCGAAGTTTCTGCTGCACTACTCTCTGTATGTACATACACGCGCAGACACGTGTAATACATACATGCATATATAAACTTGAATAAGACCACAGTCTACCCCAGCAAAAGAAAGGTGCTGAAGATGGAGGAACCAGTCAGGAAGAGCACCATAGCAACCAGGATGCCATGCAAACTCGCTATAGCGAACAAAAGAAGAAGAATATGTCTTCTGTGAGTCAGCATAAAAGGGTTATAAATGGAATCGTTAGAATTGTCTTTCGGTAGGATTCTTGTTCGATAGACATTTTGACTTAATTGTCATTCAGTAGGATTCTTGCTCGTGGACCTTTGGACCTAATTTGTCATTCAGTTGTATTCTTTTTAGCTGGACCTTTGGACCTAATTGTCATTCAATAGGATTCTTGTTAGATGGACCTAATTGGTAGTCAGTAGGATTCTTGTTCGATGGACATATGGACCTAATTGTCATTCACTGGGATTCTTGTTTGGTGGACTTAATGCAAGACGGGCCTGTGTGCTCAATTTGTGACCATTTGAAAATAAAGTTCGTTCGTTGGTTCTACCTTTGGACCTGATTGTCATTCAGTAGGATTCTTGTTCGATGAACAATTTTACCTAATTGTTATTCAGTAGGATTCTTGTTCGATGGACAATTGGACCTAATTGTCATTCAGTAGGATTCACATTTGGTGGCCATGGTGTGGTTTGAGCTCCGATACTGTCATGGGGGAAAGTCGAGGCCGGTGTGATGTGGATAATGAGCTACCCAGTACCACGCCATGGGCGCCAGCCAGCTCTGTGCTGGTTTTACGGACTCGCATGCAAGACGTCTTCCGTACGTCCACAGGAGATAGATGACCACCGGACTGGCAAGGAATCTCGGATTTGGTAGCCCCTGGAGATGCAATGATCTGAAATCGTTCTGGCACTTGTCCATGCTACCCCAAATCATGGGTAAATTATGTCCATCGAAAGTCTGCCCTACTAATTATATCAACGGTCCTAATATTTAAAAGAAAGGAATGATTTCCCGGAATGAATTTGAATAACAAAGAAACAAACAATAGATTGCATGATTTGAGCCTGACATATTTCGCTGCATCTCGTCAGAAATCACACAACACAAACAAAAGCAATAAGGTAAATCGTTCAAGATGAAATATATAACAAACATATTCACACAACCGGCCTCTGTGGCTAAGGGCTTGCGAACGCGGTTTGTGATCCCGTATACCCGGGTTCGAAACACAGCGGTGCTGGTTTTTTTCGAAAAAGGTATAGGAGCCGGTCGTTCAGAAAGCAATGGCAAACTACTGAACGTAAAATTTGCCCAGGAATCACGAACAGCGTAAATGCTGGGGTTGACCGCTACGTCCTGTGAAAGACATGCAACTTAATAATAATATTCACACAGTAATTTGAATTGTCTGCCACGGTGATTTTAAACTATCATATGTGTCTGTTTGCACAAAGTTGGCTTTTGCAAATGAATGGCAATTGCCTCTGCCGGCTTTAACGTATGACTATTATGTGTGATAAACAACACAATCATCATCAAGTGCCTTGCCGGCTGGAGTGGGCGATCATACGTCTCCACAAATTGTCATCTCTGACGGCATGTAACAATTTATGTGTTGACTTCCTTCCGTGTCATGCCACAAGACTATCAAGAATTTTCTGACACTGTCTTCCTCTATCTCTCTTTCTACAAATCTTTTCGGTTGTCACAACATGCTCCAGGTTTTTTCTTTTCATAATATGGTCACAAAAGTATGACTGCCTCTTTCTAATGTTTGCTGAAAAACAACGCACGAAACATTAATATCTCCGAATGTGATTCCCACAGAATGACAAGCTCAAATGTCCATCGCGCGTGAATTCTGCCTATTGACACGGTTGAAAAGTCCTTGCACATCGTCTGCTAATTGGAGAAGCTTTGCTTCGTATGATGGTTTTGACAATTGAAGGAAAGAAGATACATGCCCCTAGACCTGCTACACCGAATGCCTCAAGGCAAGCAGGTGGAAAAGCGTTACGGTGGGTAGAGCACACCTTCGCTAGGCATAATTTACCTATGATTTGTGGGTAAGTTGAAGATGCGGGGAGGGACTCCGTGGGGGAGTCTGCCTTGTGCTCAGAATGTTTATTTTCGGCCTCTGATATTCGGGGGTGAGGGAGGGGGTCGGTCGTCGCAGGAATTACGGAGTGTGTGCTCTTTGCGACACTTTCGTCGAAGAGAGATCCAGCTAGGCAGGATCAACCCGAGCGCAATGAAGTCGAACGCTTGCCTTTTAACCTCCTTTGTTTCGTTTGGGGGTCAGTTGAGAGCAAGGGGTTTTTCCACTTTGTGATTTCAGGACACTATCTCCACGGGCCACCGACCCAGAGTTGCTTTGCCAGTTCGGTTCCGGCCTATGATGGCAATTTATCGCGGTGTACAGACAGTACAGTCTGGGCATTTTGAGGAAGGCTGATTCGCAAAGACAACTTAACACAAACATCAGTAAGAGGCAGTCATTATTTATGCCAATATTATGAGAAGACAAAAACTGGAACATGTGACAACCGGACAGATTTGTGGAAAAAGAAACAGAGTAAGACAGCGAGAGATAATTCTTGACAGTCTTGTGTTATGGCAAAGTAGGGAGTCAACACACGAATTGATTCACGCCGTCGGAGATCGTCATTTGTTTAGAAGTATTATCGTGCACTCCAGCCGGCAAGGCACTTGATGACGATAGCCGGACAATATGGTAGGAGCTTTGCATGTAGTTTCGTAAATCAGCCTGATGTCCCAAGTAAGGTAATGTGTGCTCCTTTATATGCGTCACAACGGCCTTGCCTGTACCCCGCGACCTGGACATATATCGCCACATTATGGTAACATTTGGACAAATGGCATCAATACTAAAGAACAAACATGTATCAATAACTACTAAGAAAGCACTTTACAACACAATCTTCCTACCAAATCTATGCTACCAATGCCAAACCTGGACAATGACAGAAAAAGAGAAAAGAAAAATCACAACAACAGAAATGAGATTCCTGAGACCCGGGAAGGTTAACCCGGTCAACAAATACCCGCAAAAGTCGGATGTGTCGGCCTAACGGCGCAAGAACGCAGCTCTGCTGTAAACAGGGCACAACGTAATCACCTCCGAAAAAAAGAAAAAAACTCCGGATGAACGAAAAAGAAGAAGAAGAAGAAGATTCATGAGAAGAATACTCAATGTATCAAGAAGAGATAAGATCAGAAATGAAGAAATCAGGACTAAAGTGGGGGTTATAGCTGCACTAGATTTTATTAGAAGGCAGCAAGTCAAATGGCTTGGCCATGCAAGTAGGTTACCAACTATCAGTATACCACAACAAGCAATGATGTACATACTAGTATTACTAGAGGGAAGCAGAGGAAGAGGCCGATCACGTAAACGATGGATGCAGGGAATAACAGAGTACATGGGAATATCGATACATGAAGCCCATAAGCGGGCACTCTCGCGCTGTTTATACCTCACCTCGACACTGCAAGATACAAGAGGAACATGCTGAGATGAGGTGATGAGATGGTAAAAATAATTACAAACACAGGCAACTGGTGATTGTGAATGAAGGTAATCACATGTAAAGACCGGTGGGACATGCATGCTGCTGATGATGGTTGATGATGATGATGATTGCTGACTATGATGATGATGAAAGTGGTTATCATCATCATCATCATCATCATGTGCCATGCCGGTAAGCGTTGACGGTCATGTTTCACATTCCTACACGATCACCAGAATCGTGGATCAGTTCCGTGCTCTGTGCTCGACATGCTTCGTGGCCAAGCCAAGCCATCTGGGTATTTATTCTCTGAATTTTAATACACGTAAGAATAGGGAGAGATAATACACACACAGATCTACAAGCACTTGGAATCAACGACTGGCAAGAGAAGGTCAACCAGAGAGACGAATGGAGACGGATTGTATCTGCAACAAAGAACCTCAATGGATCGGAACGCTGAAGAAGAAGTAAGAATAGGGATACACCGTTAATGAATACAAGAACAAACAAATAGAAATGCAAATAAAGAAGACTCAAACAGTCGATTGCACGATTCATTGCCTGATCTCTTGACTGGTTAAGTTAGTTGCATGTCCTTAACAGGACGTAGCTGTCAACCCCAGCATTTTTTGGCTGTTGGTGATTCCTGGGCAAGTTTACGTTCAGTAGTTTGCCATTGCTTTCTGAACGACCGGCAAGCAACTGACAGACAACGATACAACTGGGAGGACATCAAGAGATGGATGAACAGCAGTCTGTCAGTGTATAACTTATGGGCGAGACAAGCGTTTTTGAAATCCATGTAGACAACTTTCATTGTGGAGACGGCACTCCAGCGATTGCCTGACGTTTGAACACTCCCGCCCGTCGATGCCATCCGTCTGGTACAGTTGTCAAAGATTCGATAACTTGTGAATTACAAGACACATTGTTTACACCAAAGCGGACATGTTTTTAACTAAAATCATTCAACTGAAATTAAATCATAATGGTGCCGACTTTAAATCCGAAAGCAGTAATTTCTCCCCGACACAAACATAATTATACAGAGAATAAGTTACGGGAGTGACAAATACGCCTTAAGGTTTCTCGCCTTCAAAGCTACAATACTCTTCCCAAAATAAGAAACTCGCCCGATGGGATCCGAGGGCCAGGAGGATGCTACAGATAGCTAGCTGTGCAGTGGCCCCGCCTACTGCCGCTTCAGCGTCTCACCCTCGTCTCACCCTCGGCTCTGTTTTGGCGGGGTTTTACGAGATAGCTCAACTAACATTTCCGGATAACCTCCTGGCAGACGTCGGTTGTTTTCGGCAATACTCGTGTTTCACCGCCATCTTTGAACTTCTGCATCAATCGGTTCGCTAAATTCAATTGTCTACCCGCATTTCGTGCACATTTCGCTTGGAATTTACAATGAAAAGTTAACCTGAGGTACGGGTGAGTACATAAGTAACTTTGTGTGACTTTTAGATGAGTTTTTGCGAAGGAGGAACACGCATTCCTCAACTGGCGCGACGCTACCGTTGGGGGAATCGCGTTCCTCAGGCTTCCCTGGGCAGGCTACGGTAGACAGACACGGCTTGTCGGCCGATGAATTCCTTCAGTCTTTCTTTGTTGCCTCGAAACTAAACTTCTTCTCCACAAAGTATTTATCAGCAAGTTACAACCACGTATTGCTTTAAATTTTGCATTGTATTTTTTAATTTTCGGTATTGTTGTTTACGTTAATTCGCGGACAGTTTTCCTGCAACAATGATTCCTCTATCACTATGTCCAAGTTAACACAATACCTTTTCCCCCAAAAAAGAAAAGTAAGGTGAAGATTCCACCCGTTGAATTGCTTTCCCACCTTATAGAATAGCCATTTTCACTCCCGGCAGAACACCGCACACTTTCTTGACACGTTTTTACTCTTCATAAAATGTCAGAGGGTGATATTTGAATATAGAAAAATCAGTTGTAGACATCGGCTTGAAGAAATGTTTTGCCTCCTTTTCTCTCTCTAGTTAAAATCAATATGAAGCAAATTGTTAAAAGAACCCCTCGCTCCGACATTGCTTTAACTTTGTTCTCCCTCCGCTCCACACCTTTACAGGCAGGCAATTTGTTATCCTTCATAATTTACCCACTTATGGAATAATTGGAAAAATCTACATATTGAGGGAGGAAAAACAATAAACCGCTCAAGGGCCTTGGGGAAGATAGAAAAGTGATGTGCACCGTAGAGTAGGTTATCAGAGAGTTATTCTGTCAATATAAGTTTATGTATATCGTATAGGTTTTAACCTCATAAAATTTCTCAATATCATTTGTGTGTGTGTGTGTGTGTGTATATATATATATATATATATATATATATATATATATATATATATATATATATATATAGAGAGAGAGAGAGAGAGAGGGAGGCAGAGAGAGAGAGAGAGAGTATGAAGTAGTAGTATAGAATTGTAAAAGTTATGTTAACATTGTTCTTAAATATTACAATATTCTTTCGATGAATAACAATTGAGTTGTTCCTGTCAAGATGTTTTTTGTTGCATGTTTAATAAACACACACGCTAATTTTTGAATCACCATGTTATTATTGCTTAGAACATGCTCAATTGCCTTAAGAATAATCAGCCATAAAATAATATTTCTTGATCAATATCTTGTGCAATTACATAACCAAATTACACTTTTTTATGGCATGCCAAATGAGTCAGTTTAAAGTTACAGGTGGTTTGAGACGATCGGATTCAAAAAATTGATTAAAAGAACAGACTCAATTATTCTAAATCTGCTTATTTCAGAGGACAAGTAATCATTTGCTGAGGATGTACTTCCTCTTTTCTTTTTCCGTCGTGGGGGTTGAAATGAGAGAGAATGTGTAATAAAGTGAAAATAAAGTGTAATAAAGTGAAAGGCTCTAAATTTGATACAGAAGAGAAATGAAACTGTATTGTTAGGAATTTGAGTTGTTTCTTGTGTTGCATAGTACTAGTTGAGACATTTTGCCAACAAACCTTTCATTGGTTTCATGTAAATTGTTTGTAAAGTTATGTTTCTTAGTAAATAAAGTGTCTTCTTCACAGTTGGATTTTTCTGTCTCTTGTTCTGGTAGTGCACTCTGACAACCATCTTGTGTTCTCCTGTTGTTTGTATTATTTCCTGTCTTCAATGCTTTCCTTCTGTATGACACCATTGGAATGTCATATTGTCTAATATGGCCAACATATTTGACATGTCTCCATTTTATCTCCTCTATCAGCTCTTCTGTTATTCACACCCTCTCAAGGGCCTATTCTAACACTTACAAATGATTGTTTGGTTGGGTGGCTGCTGGGCTTTTTGTAAATTCTCTCGAAGACTGAGATGTTTGACTGTTTAAGTCTAATGCATTCTCATTAAGGCCTTCTTCTTCTTCTTCTTCTTCTTCTTCTTCTTCTTCTTCTTCTTCTTCTTCTTCTTCTTCTTCTTCTTCTTCTTCTTCTTCTTCTTCTTCTTCTTCTTCTTCTTCTTCTTCTTCTTCCTACTCCTCCTCCTCCTACTCCTCCTCCTCCTATTCCCTCTCCCCCAATGGAGCATAGGCCTTCAACCAGGGGTAGATAAATCCAGGTGCCTCGTCTCCATTTCGCCTGAAAATTGTTACCTGGCACCTAGGTTTCAATCATTTTCTTAGTCTATATTTGCAGGGGAAAAAAGCATACTGGCTCCTAAGAAAAAGGAGCTGGCTCCTGAATTATGTTATGTTATTTCTACCTCTGCCCTCAACCAGCTTACACCGAACCCTTTGTAGACTTGTATGATATGAGGTAGCCGGGTTTGTCTATAAGTTGAGGTAGCCGGGTTTGTCTATGAGATGAGGTAGCCGGGTTTGTCTATGAGATGAGGTAGCCGGGTTTGTCTATGAGATGAAGTAGCCAGGTGTGTGTATGAGATGAGGCAGCCAGGTGTGTCTATGAGATGAGGTAGCCAGGTGTGTCTATGAGATGAGGTAGTCAGGTGTGTCTATGAGATGATGTTGCCAGGTGTGTCTGTGAGATGAGGTAGCCGGGTTTGTCTATGAGATGATGTAGCCAGGTGTGTCTGTGAGATGAGGTAGCTGACTTTGTATATGATATGAGGTAGCTGGCTTTGTCTATGAGATGAGGTAGCCAGGTGTGTCTATGAGATGAGGTAGCTGACTTTGTATATGAGATGAGGTAGCCAGGTGTGTATGAGATGAGGTAGTCAGGTGTGTATGAGATGAGGTAGCTGGCTTTGTCTATGAGATGAGATAGCTGGCTTTGTCTATGAGATGAGGTAGCTGGCTTTGTCTATGAGATGATGTAGCCAGGTGTGTCTATGAGATGAGGTAGCTGGCTTTGTCTATGAGATGAGGTAGCTAGCTTTGTCTATGAGGTGAGGTAGCTGGCTTTGTCTATGAGGTGAGGTAGCCAGGTGTGTCTATGAGATGAGGTAGCCAGGATTGTCTATGAGATGAGGTAGCCGGGTTTGTCTATGAGATGAGGTAGCCAGGTTTATCTACAAGATGAGATAGTCAGGTTTGTCTGTGAGATAAGGTAGCCAGGTTTGCCTATTAGATGAGGTAGACAGGTTTGTCTATACCCTGAAAATGGATTCCATCTATTGAAGTGAGGTTAGTTTAAAGACTTGTATCCCCCTCATGTACCGAAGTACTATCTGCAGAGTTCTATTTCCCTTTCAAAGCCCAGAAACCAGCTGGCATGGATTGTGCAAGACTGGTCCTGGAACTCTACATCTATGAATAGGCGTGTTAGGATGAAACCGGGTCAGGATTGAGCACAGCACATGCAAACTGGCATGTTCCCTCCAGAGATTTTAGGATATTTTATTGTCAGTAGACTCTGACCCGCCGGTCTCCTTGGCAAACAGGTTGCGGACGTGGTTCGTAATCCTGTATACCCACGTTCGAAGCACAGCTGCGAGCGATTTGACAGCAGATCGCGTTGCGTTGGTTACGAAAGGGTATGTGTGCTGGTCGTTCATAAAGCAAAGGCAAACTACTGACTGTAAACTTGCCAAGACATCAACAAAGCAGTAAAATGCTGGTGTTGACAGCGATGTCCTGTAAAGGATATGCAAAAACAAGACTTTGACCCAGTTGCCTAGGGTAAGATACTTACCATATGCTTTGCAGTCTTCTTAAATTTATATACGGAAACTACAATCATGTTGCACGATTTATTGCCTGGCATATTTCGCTGCATCTTGTCGGGGGCATACTGCAGATTTAGATATCATATGAAGTGAATAAATGAACAATACGTAAGCTGAAACAATTAAAACATAGTTATGGGTATTTTTCTAATGTAGCGCATTTATTATGCCCACACTAAATTATTATTCATTTATTCACTACATATGATATATAACTCTGCAGTATGCCCGCGACAAGATGCAATGAAATATGTCAGGCAATAAATCGTATAACATGTTATTAGTATCTTCTATGCTTATTTTCATAAGGGAACACATTATGTTAAAATTCTTCTTCAAACTTTTTTATTGATGTTCTTTGCATGCTATCATTGTAAATGTGTGTAGATATATGTGCTTCATCTGGAAAATCAAGATATTGCGTTTTATCCCATGCTTGTAAAAGCACTATGTTATTATGTCAGATGTCTACAGACAAATTTATGAAAGCAGTATTTTATGTCGAGTGTCTGCACAGGCAAAATGTTATTTTCTGCACACCATATGCTAGAAGAGCGGCAGTGTAGAAGTGGATGTATTCTTTGTTTTCACTGTTGTAACATTTCATTAATTGTAAATAATAATTTATGTGTTGTTGCTCCTGAAAAAGCTCTTAAATTATTACACTGTTTCGTACAGTAGAATGATGACAGAATTAAATTATCATGCATTTTTGATTAAGAATTACATTATGAGGATAAGCAGTAGCGAACGAAAGAAGAAGAATCAGGATAAACAGTAACACAACTTATTCAAATATCTCCAAAAAATGTGTTAGAAATTAATAGGCTACAGTTGAAATTACAAACACATTTATGCTTGACAAATATACATAAACTAACCCTGCCAAGCCATGTTTTCTTTATCCAGAATCTTAGGGTGGGAAAGTAAGTCACCATTACAATAACACAAAATTACTTGAAGACAATTTTCTAGTTTGTTGTTGATAGTGCTAGTATAGTATGCGTGTAGGTGAATTTAAAGGTGCTTAGGCTGTCTTCTATCTCACAACAGTTCTGATATATAAATATAGAACTGAGGTCTTCGTAAGAAGTGGTTTAGCTGCCTGCCTTATGCTGCAAAGGTTGTGGGTTTGGTTACTGACTACGTCATTTTGTACATGGGTGCAACTTTCTCGGTGACTCCCGAGGGTTGTTGCTTTAGTTATGGAGTTCATGCTGTGTGTGACACTTTTGGCAGGTCGCACTACAAGACCGAGCTATGGGAGTAAAACCCGGTGCAATGAAGTCGACCCTCACACTTGTAAATTCTTTCTTTCAACATATAGCACTTATGTTTGTACAGTTGCAGTACCAGTTTTGCTCATACTCTGGTTTCTGAGCTTGGAGAAGGGAAGAAAAGCTCTGCAGTAGTTCGTGCGGAGATGGTACTTGTGTACTGGGTTTAGAGGAAAGTCTGGACCAACTGTACTCCACAGATGCAGAGCCCTTTTCAGGACTAGTGCGACCTGAACGCTGATGTTTCAAACTTGGAGTCTTCCAGAAGTTTCGGCAAATCACAGTAATCACCCTAATTTTTATCAAGTCTTTTTCAGAATGTCTCTCGATCTCTTGCCATCGCCTCTGCCTTGTGCACCTTCATGCTGAAGGTGTCTGCAATGTCATGTGCCCACCTTCCTGCAGTTTCATCCCTGCATCTTGTTCCTGGAACCTTGCCTTCCATTGCTGTTGTGCCCAAGCTACTGTGATGTTTAATATGGCCAGACTATTTCAGAGACATGGTGTAGTCTATGAGCCATTTTTCTTTGATGTTTAGATCTTATAGAATATCAGTTTATTTCTTCTTGGTCCATGATTTTCATAACACAAGAATAATAATTACTCACTTCTGGTTGCAGCAGTTATTAATGATCACATTTTCTATATGTACTTTTGTTTTAATTTATATGCCTTGCAATGGCCATCTTGCCTCTGAATTCTGTTGGGGCTAAAGTAAATTCATAGTTTCTGACATTTTCAAATTATTGATTGTGATCTTTGGTTGGCATGCAGTTTTGTCTGTGGACATTATTTTTATTGTTTTGAAGTTCACAATGAGATTAGATTTTTACTATGTCTCCTGACGCTCAGGATTAATACATCTAAACCTTTAGCACTTCTTTAGAGAAAGAAGACCTCAGCATCTGCATATCTAAGTTGTGGAATTGGATTCCCATTCCACCAATTGCGGATGGATCAGTGTTGTCTCTGGCTGTATTCACATAGTTTGGAATTATATGTGTAGTGCAGAACAACTGGTAGATCATCATGACGGGGAGAGAATGGTGCAGCAGAATGTTCAGAGGATCTGGCTGACACTCAAAACTCCTAGGAAAGGCTAGACGGACACATAAACAGACTGCTACTGGTACCATTATTATTGGGACTCTTTGCTGGCTGTTGCAGATAAGGACGGGGCACGTGTGGGAATATCCTGAGTGCTGTGATGTCTGTCCTTGGCTCAACTCAACTAATTCTCATACCAGATAGAGAAAACCTGTGGGGTCTGACCTGTATAGGCTTTGAGGACACACATCAGAAGGAGGATGTTTGTGAGTCATGACTTGTTAGATTCTGTGGACACAAGCACCTCAGATGAAAATTCAGGTCTTGGCCCTACTCAGGATTTAAACACCAGAAGGGTCATTTTGGCCTGATGTGGATCTGATGGTGGAAAATTCAGTACCTATTGATGTCCTGAGACAAGAAGAAGAATAAATAATGCTGAAACTTACTACATATTTCAATTAGCCCTTTCCTTCCCCTTCAACTTCGAGGAGTAGAAGTACAGTGTGGTTATTTATTATCTTTTAAAAAAAATATTGTGTCTTGATTGGCCAAACCAAGTTCAATGAGGTGCCTTACGGGAGATCCATCCATGAACCTACATAGTAGTAGGCAGGTGTCCATTATTGGACCACAATGATCACTAGACATGTTCAAATTAGTTTACTATTGTGCTTGTGGTGTGCTTATTGTGCGTTCTATGACTGCTAGGCTTTAGTGGCAGATTAGAAACCAGGTCATTGCATTCCCATGCTCTTGTCATAGCAGCATGATCATTGTGAGGTTTTTCGTTATTGTTGTGGTTTTTTATTTACTTTGAGGTGTTTAATGGTGTATTTATAGTTAATTATTTGTTTATCGTTATAGGAACTTGTTTACTGTAGATGGTATTGACCGCTTTCTGTTAGTGCCAAATATTGGACGGCGCTCAACCAAACCCGACATCCGATGTTGTACCAACGGCTTCGGGTGACGGGGTACAATTGGGAGGGTACCAGCTTTATCCTGGTGTTAGGAAATGCATCTTAAGACAAAATGTCAAGGTACGGCAGACTAGGCCCTAGCCTTGGTCGTCAACTGGTTTTTAGGATGGAAGATCTGACAGGCGGAGCATTGCTGTGATGATCCGACAGCTTCTGCAGCTTGTCTTGTTTCTTACATAGTGGTGTTACCTGTCCACTCGAGTAAACTAGGCGGGCTATAGAGGAGGGATCATGCTGCATGGGCAACACATCGTCTCTACAATTCAGCACAGACTTTGTGCCATGAAGAGGTATAACTCCATCATTGGTCTGGTTGTAGTCATGCCTTTTTAAAAAAAAACATCACAATGTAACAAACTATCGTCTGTCAGGATGGCAATGTGCCAGTGCAAAGCAATTTGTTTACTGTGAAGTTTTTCATTATTGTTATAGTAAGGTACTTACTTTGAAGTATAGTACAATCTGGATTATTTCCTCGGTTGAGGGTTATTTCTCCTCCCGTCACATGAATCTCTGGGGGAGACCCAAATTCGTAAAATAGGTCCATAAGATGTCTCTAGAAATAGATAGGTGGAGAGGAAGGAAGCTAGTTACCAAACATCATAATATAACCTAGATTATGTAAAGTTCTGTCACGTTTTATTCCATAGAGTGTTTTGTTATATGATTACGATTGAATTGTATAGAGAAAGTCAAGAGTACTGAATTGCACGAGCGTGCACGTAGACAGTCATTAGTGGGCCGAATTCGGTAGCCCACTTGTTCCGTCAGCTGAGCGCTGTCATCATTTGGAGGTGACAGGTTCGAGTATCAGTGCTTGAGGCTTTCAATTGTTATGTTGTGCAGTCTTAGTTCTTATCTCTACTTATTACCACTGTCTTCAGCGAGTGCCAATCTATTTATTTCTTGCCTGGTGTCAGTGACCGCACGTGTTCTACAACTATGAATGTGTGATGTAAGTTCACACAGCTGTGTGATGTTGTATATCCTTTACAGGAAGAAGCAGTCAACCCCAGTGTTATTTGTTGTTGGCTTTTTGTGATTTCTTGGCAAGTTAACGTTCAGTAGTTTACCATAGCTTTCTGAACCACCGGCACGCATACCATTGTATGGGAACCAACGCAAGGCAGTATGCTTCCAAGTCACCCCTAGCTGTGTTTCGAATTCGGTATGCGGGATTACGAATTGCGTCCGTAGCCCCTTCATCACAGAGCCTGTGTAATGTTACCTAAACATTAATAAACATAAACAAATCGCGTTAGCAGGATCCTGCTGTGGGAACGTGAAAGGTTAGGACCATTCCATTCCCGTTGCGAAGGAGATCATAGCTAACAGAACCTCTTCCGACTGCCCCCGTGCCATTGTCAGAGTAGCGTCATAACCATTACACCAGCGCACCCTGTCCCCCACTTACGTCCCTAAGTTAAGAACATTATTGGCCACATTATGGGAAGATAAACACTGGAACATGTTGTGACAACTGCACAGATTTGTGGACAGAGATATAGACGAACTCAGCGTGCGGAAATTCTTGACCGTCTTGTGTCATGGCACATGGAGTCAACACACGAAGTGATCCATGCCGTCGGAGGTGGCATCTTGAGGAGAGGTATAATCGCCCACGCCAGCTGGCAAGGCACTGGGTAATGATGATGATGCGAACGAGAAGTTAACATTTAAGTCCAACCGACAGGTGTGTAAACTGAACACAATTTGTCGCGACCGGCAGGGACAGTTTCAGGGTGATAATACTAATGGCCACGTCAACCCCGCACGCTCCTTTCAAACATCGAGAAACCCTGAATTATTTTACGAGTTAAATTGACCATTTCTCTTCATCGCCAACTTGGTCCTCCTCCAAGCCCGAAACCAGATTATCCAACCGGTATGCGAAGCAGTTCCTCATAGGGTGGCATCAGACCTGTATGTCTTTACCCGGCTTCTGTTACACAGATACCCGAAACAGTGCTTTTCTCTTCTGCGTTGTACCTTACCCTTTATGTTACCTGTAATTGTTACTGTTCCGTCGTGGACTGCTTGCATGACTCACCCAGGCATTCCCTACTTGCTCACATGCCGAGCATGAGTGGGAGAGAAGGGGGAGCGGCGGGGAATCACTTGTGAGACACATTGATTTGAAGCATCGAAATCTGAAGAGAGAGAGAGAGAAAGTGAGAGTGTATGGAAATTATCAGGTAATTGCACCTGTGTTGTTTGTAACTGCGCTGGGGAACAGCTGTGGTTCATACTGATAATAACAGCCTGATTTCTGATAAACATTGTCTCTAGTCGGGAGCTGCGTTGTGGATCAATTGTTGTTGTTTCTACCTATGGCAGGCACTACATCCGGATCGTTTCTCTCTCTTCCCCCCCCCCCCCCCCATTAAGTGAATTGCGCTGCACTGTTTCCCCAGGCCGGTACAGCATTTGACCGGGGTTTGTTTACTTGTAAGGCAGCAGGTTTGTGTTGCTCTTAAGTTGGTCTCTACCCGTGGACCTGTATGACTTGTGGGACTCTGCCTGTAACTGCTCTTCTGATCGTGCGTCCCTAGGGACGTTTAGCCTTGCTTGCTTCGGTAACATTAAAAAAGCTTAAACGTCGACAGGGTCGACTTCATTGCACCTGATGTTATCCCATATGGCTCGGTCTCTTTCCGCAGGGCGGAAAACGTCGCACAAAGCACGAACTCCGTAGCTCTATCTATGACCCTCAGGAGTCGCCGAAAAATTTCACTCGTGAACCGAACGACGCGGCCCGGAATCGAACCCACAATCTTCGGAGCCCGAGTCAAACGACTTGACGACTTCGCCACGGAGACTCGTAGATGCCTTTGAAGATGCCTATAAATACCGCTTGCATCAGTAACATTTAGACATGGAAGGGGGAATGCATAAAGCCTGAATAGTTTTTTGTTGTGAGTTTAGGTTGTCACCGGTATAGGATCTAGATAGATGTCATGCCATGCTATTCGGTACGAATATTGGTATCGCGTTCTTTGGCGTTTCAGCCGGCTATAAACGTAGCTGTGTAACTGCCCGTAAACTTATTGCGTATGAAATTATTGTTGTGGTTTCCATTTGACTTCCGCAAACCTGGGCAATCTCTTTTGCCTGTAAATCATACTCTGGGAAATGACTGTGATGGCTTCCCGTTGGTTTCCACAAAGCAGAGTAGTGTTTATGATGCCATGCCAAGGAATATCTCCGACTTGCAGTTGTCAAAGTCTTTCAGTTTAGGAATGAGGTCAGCGACGAATGATACTAATCAATTTTTTATAGTGAAACTTTTTTTTTTTTTTTGCATATCCCTTACAGGACGTTGCAGTCAACATAAGCATTTTCAGCTGCTTGTGATTTACTAGGCAAGATTACGCTCAGTAGTTTGCCATTGCTTTCTGAGCGGCCGGCTCATATATCCCGTAAGTTACCAACGCGGCGAGAACCGCTACCTATTCTCGCGCAGGTTACGTTACTCACGAGAATATACGGGATTACGGAGAAAGACGTTAACGCCTTGGCCAGGGAGATCGGCAGCTTTACCAGTCTCATTATTAATAAACTAAAAATAAGCTACCTCGGCTCCATATCAGTGTTGTATGTGGTTGTATATTGTATGTTGTAAGATAAAAAGAATGTTGTATAGAGTATAGTAGTATACTTGTCAGCCAATGAAATTCTGACTTCGCGATCAGGGTTGGCAGCAGTGAACCTCCAACACCTTCTTGCCTCTCACTGTGGTTTTACACTATGACGGATTCTTGTTCGTCCGTCTCCTGATGCTATCTTTGCTAGCCTCCCTTCGACACTCCCCCCCCCCCCCAGTGTTTCATAAGTGTCATGTCTTTTAATGTGGCCAACATGTTATGACGTGTCATTTAAAAAAAAATTTATTCCACCAGCTCTCTTTTGATTTCCATATTCTCCAACACAGTGGTTCTCAACCGGTGGGGAATCCACCCTCACCCCAGGGGAGAATTTTAGGGTTTCCAGGGAGGAGGGGGGGGGGGAAATTAAGATTATTTCAAGATGGCATTAATACAAGAACCAGTTACTTGATGTTGTTTTTCCCTCTATATATTGCGGTTCTGTACTTCTCACCCTAATGAAATTCGCTTTATAATGTAAGTAGACCCGCAAATCACGTTTTATGTAGATTTCTAGACTTGTTCTAGTATGTGTTATTAAATTTAGCTTCCATTTTTATATATACTATGTAAGTGGGGGGGGGGGGGGGTTATAGGGAGGAAATTCGAAAGGAGGGAAATTACGTTCTGAACATATGGTAAAGGGGGGGGGGGTATGGGCCAAAAAAGGTTGAGAACCACTGCTCCAACATTTCTATTTGTGTTGTTTGTTTCCAGGAAGAAAGACCCATTCTTCTGTATATTTACAATTCTAAGACCTGGTTTCGATGTTCTAATTGCTTGTTTATTGTCCGTCCTTCTTCACCGCATAGTATTGTTGATCGCTTTCTTCTTTTGCCTCTATACCCTAATGGGGTATAGGTCATCGACCAACTCACCACAATTTACCCTATCTTCAGTTATCCCCTGCAGCTCTGTCCGTGCTCTTTACATATTGTTCATTTCTATTTCTGCTTCTCTTCTCCGTGAGTTTTTAGGTCTTCATCTACTTCATCTGCCTTGTGAGTTCTGGTCTAAGGCTTTTCTATGTATACTATTCACGGGTTTTCTCAATGTAGCGCCGAATGTTGGCCGGTGCTCACCAAACTCGACATCCCACATTGTGCCAACGGCTTCGGGCGGAGGAGCGCAATTGGTAGGGTACAAGCTTTATCCAGGTGCGACAAAATGCACCCTAAAGACTAAATGCCAAGGTAGGGCCGTCCAGACTAAACTTTGGTCGACAGCTGGTTTAAGATGGAAGCTCCGACAGACGGATGGTTACAGAATTGCTTTGCTGATCCGGTAGTTCCTGCAGCTTGTTTTGTCCCAGATGTATTGGTGTTACCTTTCCTCTGAAGTAAACCAGGCAGAGAGAGAGAGAGAGAGAGAGAGAGAGAGAGAGAGAGAGAGAGAGAGAGAGAGAGAGAGAGAGAGAGAGAGAGAGAGATCAAGCTGCATAGGCAGCACATGGTCTCTACAATTCAGCTCCAGCTTTGTGTTATGGAGAGGTATAACACCATCCCTTGTCTCCGCTATGAGTTGCAGTTATTATGCCTGTTTTGAAGCACAATATAACAAACTAGCGGCTATCAACAAGACGGCAAGGAGTTAGTGAGGTTCATTGGTATTTGTCATTGTGTATGCTTTTGAGAGAGAGAGAGAGAGAGAGAGAGGGAGAGAGAGAGAGAGAGAGAGAGAGAGTCTCTCTCTCACACACACTAATCCCATTGTTATGTATTATTAATCTCTCAATATGGTAATATGTTTGTCATGTTGAATGCACTGAAGCCATTCCTATTCAGCATGTTGATTTTTGTAACGCATGCAATCATCTGTCATTACATGTGCAAGCTAGGTGAAACGTATATAAATATAAGCGAATGCCAAGTTGTAGACGCACAAAAAACGCGGATAATGAAAATAAATTAACCACGCAGCTTGAATAATGAAAGCATCGAGATACATTAACACCCGGTAGTAGGCAGTTTTAAATATAATTTCATAATTACAAGCAGGGCATGAACAACCGGAGAGACGGGGACAAAAACGCCCACCTATCTGCAGTGGTAGTAGACATGAATTATCCAGTGTGTAACCCACTGAGGCAACTGCGGCAGATCGCTTATATACCGGCCCGATGACCATGTGTTCAAATCCCCTCAAGGCGCCAATCTTTTTTTTTTTTAGGAGGGTAAGTTAATGTCTCCCTGGACAAGAGGTTAACGGCATTGTTCGTAATCCGTATATCCACGTGGGGAAAACAGCAGCTGCGAGAATCGGCATCGGTTCGTGCCGCGCTGGTAACTTACGGGTATGTGAGCCGGTCGTTCAGAATGTAAAGGCAAACTACTGAACGTAAAACTTGCCAAGTACATCAACAGCAGCTGAAAAATGCTGGTGTTGACTGACTGCAACGTCCTGCAAGGGATATGCAACATTAAAAAAAAGTGAATTAGTAAGTCACAAATGGCTGTAGAAAAATAATAACTACACATAAAACAACTTGAAACCAGTTTACATTTATACATACATTGTCCCTTTATTTCTCAACATAATTTCCACCAACATTGATGCACTTATCCCATCGTTTTATCAGTCCTCCCAAACCGGCTGCATATTTAGTTAGTTTTCTACAGCCATTTGTGACTTACTTATTAACTTACCCTCGTATTAATGGACCAGACCTCCCAGGTCGAAGCCATCTAAAATGGGCACGAGGGTAATTCTCGAGAAGCAAGGACGTGATATCTGTCACATCACCCCCCGAGTGTCTGGCGATTGGTCTAATAATGCGAGAATAAGCGTCCATGTATACGACCCAGGACGTGAATAGCGGCCGTGTACTTGTTGTAACTCAAATAGTTAAACAGGATACGATTTGTTAGCTCATCAACATGGTCGGGAACAGATAAAATGAATATTGTGCTCGAATAGACAAGCTTAAACCCTAGGTCTAGTGTTATGGGGGGGGGGGGGGGGCCATCTTCGCGTTGAGGGTCGGCGGTTGTGTCTCCCGCACCCGTTGATGTGCGTCTTCGCGGTGCACTCGTACGGGCTGCTTCCTGTCCACGTCTGGATGTTTTCCACACAGTGTAACGTCTTCCTCCTGAACACTTCCTCTCTGCTGCTTCCTTCAGCGCATCATTTAACAAAGAACTGTTTCATTATACGGTGGAAGTGCCTTATCTTGCCTTAATCAAAATACAATTATGTACTTCTGTGACTTCCAGTCAGTAGCCATGAATACACCTCTCATGCCATCGACAGTTAATGAGCATTGGGGAACCGCCTGGTGGCAATAAGTAATATGGTTACTAATATATCCATGGGTATTGGTCAACACTTACAGAAATGAAGCAGGAAGAAAGAATATCAAACAGAATAGATAACAAATAGATGCAGTACTGTAGGCGCGTTGTTGTTTCGCTGATAGAGCGGCGGCACTTAATCGTCCAAACACACGGTGCCTAAAGATTTCCGTGTTTTCTGTTGTCTATGTGTTTATGTTATCTGTTGTCTATATATTTATTTTCTTCTGCTCCATATACCCCATTGGGACAAAGACACTTCACCAACTTACGCCATCCCGTTTTATCTTTTGCTATCTCCATCAGCTGTGTAGGTGTTCTCTCCGCGGTCATCCATGTCTGTCAATCTCTTGTCCGTGTGGTTTAGGTCTCCCACAACTGCTTTCGCCCTGTGGGTCTCAGACGGGGGAGGGTCTAGTTATACTGTCTCCAGGTTTTGCTAGTGTGTTCTATCCAGCGTCTTTTCCTCACATCTTGATTTGCTGGACTTTGTTTAATCCTCCACATGGGCTCTACGTTGGTGATTTTTGTCATACCACTCGAGTCCCCTATTCTAACCAGGCACCAGTTAATGAATGCCC
Organism: Cepaea nemoralis; assembly: GCA_014155875.1. Taxonomy (NCBI): domain Eukaryota; kingdom Metazoa; phylum Mollusca; class Gastropoda; order Stylommatophora; family Helicidae; genus Cepaea; species Cepaea nemoralis. The sequence goes on along the minus strand of JACEFZ010002776.1, from coordinate 20,217 downwards.
GTGTCTGTGTCCCACGACGTCTAATTCTATACTCCTGTCCTCTTCTATAAGTGCCTATTAGTGAACACCTTCGAATGTATTAACGCCGCGTCTATTTTGAGTGTCTCGGGGTTTCCCCATTGTGTTTGTTAAACGTACAATAGCCAGTTAGGCCTAGCGTTGCGTTTAACATTTCATTTTCAACTGCTCTATGCTCGGGGCTTGAAAAGCGTTTAGGCGTGACGGCAACATAGACATATTAAAGGCGTCACCATACTCTTCACTCGAGTTACTCGTCTCTGGCTTTTATAGGCGCCGCTTCACTTTTCATTGTGTGTCCGTTTAGCCCTGGCTCAATTTGTAGTAAACGACGGGAATCCTAAGTTCCTAGCTGCTGTTGAATGACATGCGTCATTTGGAACATTTCCAGTGATGGAAGTTCTGGTCCCAACGTGCTCGCCAAAAGGGCACACTCCCATGAATTTGCTGGATCAGCTGGAAGTGTACCAATTATCCCTGGTGTGGTGGTGCGTTGTTTGGCTGTAGAAGGTAAAACGTGTAGATACTGTCGTTGGGGGTGTGAAATGTTAGCACGGCTGAGGCCGCTTGCCCTGACACTCGGCACATGTTTGAGCGAACTGGCTTAGAGGTAGAGTTCACACATCAACACATGTGGTATTGTTTCGCGCTCACAGAAGTACACGAAAGAAGTATAGATTACATGTGTGTTTATTTATGAACCGTCTTAGTAGCATCAAGGGGTTGCCCAATTTACATATCTTTGAGGAAGGGGTACGACGTCCGACTCTTATCTTACAAGAAATCAATTTGGGAACCAGTTGAGACCAGTTACATAAATAAACACGTAGTGTCTAGTTGGTCATGCGTCGAAGTACACTTGTTCCTGCAGCGAGGCCCTGTCGCCGTTTGGAGGTGACAGGTTCGAATCCCGGTCGGTAACTATAGCTTTCAAATTTTATGTTGTCTAGTGCGTCCTCTAATCTCTACTTCTTTCTTCTCCATCTGTGAGCGCCAAACAATACTATGTGTGTTTATTTATGTGACTCTTAACTTAGAGGACCTGGAACAATTTACCACGCGGAGTTTTAGAGCAAAAAAAAAAAAAAAAACTATTCATGTGTAGGGTACGGACGTCTGACCGTGTCGGTTAGGGCGACAAAACTAGTAGGGGCTGTGTGCACTGTAAAAACCACTCGACATTTGTAAATTGGAAAGAGCAGATCTCAAAAGCGCTGGCGTGGTTGCATTTACAAAAGCATAACTTACACGTGTTTGAGATTCTTTCAGTCATATTTTGTTGTAGGATAGATGGACAGACATACAGATGGATAGATAGATCGATGGATGGGTGGATCGATGGATATAAAGTAAAGCTTGTGTTTACACCCTCGCCAGTGCTACGGAGTTCGTTCACTGGGTGCGGTGTTCTCCTGGTATGGTTAATGGGAGGAGATTGGAGCACTTATGCGGGTATCCACCGACAACGGACAACTCGTTAAGGCATGCGGCTCTGGTGCCAGGTGTTTTTTTCCCCCGAGTTTGCATGTGCTTTCTGTGGCTGGCCAAGCTATATTGACTTTACAAGTGGTGGTTCGTGGGTTATGTATATATTTATACGTGATAATATGGAATCAAGAACCTACATCATCCAGCTCCGGACATTCCCACGCGGGCTCCGTCGCCTCTTTCAGCAGACGCCACACGTGCTGATGGTACCAGTGGCAGCCTGATTGATCGAACGTCCGCCCGATTGCTTGTCTACGCCTTGAGTGTCCTCCAGATCTTCTGCTCACGCCACATCCTCCTCTCAATCATGCTCTCCAGATGTGGGTTTGTAAGTGTTATTTTAATATTTATAGCCAGTAAAATGGCTTAAAACTTCAGTCTTCCAACCTCTGGGAAAGGAGCTGTCTGGGTGCAACACTTTTTAACGCTGTCCAGGCGATACCTCACCTCTTTCGCGGTCCTCCTCCTTACGCCCAACAGCGGCTGTACACCACAAGCCTTCCTACACACATGGGGATGCATGATAGATGGCATGCGGTGTTTCCCATTATATAATTCCGTGTGGGAGGGGAGGGGGGAGGGAAAGAAATAGGAGTACTGTAGCATGTAAATGTTCTCCTTCCTTCTATCATGCCCGTAGCTTCCTAAAGTCTGAACTAGCGTGCACACCAAGCGCCGCTCCGTCAGCCCATTGGCTTTTCCTAAACCCGCCCCCGGGGCGTGCGGGCCGGTGCCTTAATGAATGAGAGCATCGTTATTCATTAGATCTTGACACTTCCCAACACGTTATGAGAAAATATTTATACAGCTGTTTGAGGGATGATAGCAAGCGGAACCCAAGCACAACAAGCAAGCGCCGGCGTTGGTGAGCCTCGCACCCGGCTCTCTTTCCTCAAACCGGGGTAGTTAGCCTGGTCTCGTTGTCGCTTCGACGTACTCGTTTATTATTCTTCGTTTCCTTCTTCTTTATCATCGTTCTGGTGTGAAGGTGTCGAAGGAGTGACTGCTGATACCGAAAACTAAAGAGCGTTAAAAGTAACTTGAAGCTTCTTCGTTAGACGCATGCATACATGCACAAGCGAGCGCTTCGCGGAGTCTTTTCCAGGAAACAAAACATCAAACTTAAAAATATTAATGTTTAGCTGGGCATATCCTTTACAGGACATCGCTGTCAACAGCAGCATCTTTCAGCTGTCTGTTGATTTCTTGGCAAGATTACGCTCAGTAGTTTGCCATTGCTTTCTGAGCGGCCGGCTTAGTCTCCCGCAAGTCACCAGCGTGGGTCGAACCGCTCCCAGTTCTCTCCCGCTACGAGACTCTGCGTGATAAACGGGATTACGGAGAAAGTGTTGTAACCCCTCAGCCAGAGAGACCGGCAATGTTTAGCTAAAAGCGGAAATATGGCAAGCCACAATAGTAACCCCAGCATTGCATAGACATAATTTCTTAGCGACGCGGAAAGGTGTGTCACCGGACAGTGGACAAGTCAGTGATATACAGGGGAAGACAGCGTCAGGAGTGCACGAACAGTAGGTCGCGAGAGTGTTTACCACAGGAAGACATTGCTGTGTGTTTGAGATCCTTTCAGCCATATTTTGTTGTAGCAGAGAGGCACGCGCGCACACTCACACAGAGAGAGAGAGAGAGAGAGAGAGAGAGAGAGAGAGAGAGAGAGAGACTGGAAAAGCGGACGAGCAATAAATCAGGCTGATGTACTGAATATCAATTTCGCACAAAAGGGGGAAGAGTCAGGGCAATTAAAGGAATCAAACAGATGACCGAATCGGTAACCTTGACCGCACTGTACGAGCATAAAGTCAAAAGAAGTCATGGCAGACAACAGTGCTATTGGAAAGGGGAAGGGGGGAGAATAATAAACCAACACATAACTGGTGTATTCTGTCGCCACATGCTGAGGGAGAAGTTGATGAGGGCATCGGAGCAATAATGGACGACGCGGATCGATGTTAAAAGATAGTTGCATATATACTTTACAGAACGTTAACTAACTAACCAACCAACTAGCTAACTAACCAACCAACCAACTAGCTAACCAACCAACTAGCTAACCAACTAACTAACCAACCAACTGTTGAGGCGCACGTGATTTACCGGTGATTTGTGGATAAAACCAGGTAAAGACAGTGGATGGGAATTAGATGATTGAAAATATCGCAAGAAATTGTGGAAGTATAGACCAGTATAGCGTGTAGGATGTTCTATACAGCACAGCGATGTCTGTTGTGTAATGAATTATTCCAACCAGATATAATGTACTTGGGCAGGTGAGGGTGGGAAGATGCGGAGGGTGGGTTGTTTTTATACGGGCCAAACTAAAATGTGTGAAGGAAAGTTTGAATTAGGGCATAATCTATGCGGGAACATACCTGTACGGACAGGTACATTCACGCCACGTCCCTCCTCTTACTATAAACACTGTTTATAGTGTTAGCTTGAGAACACTGCACGGATAGGGATATATATATATATATATATATAAGAGAGAGAGAGAGAGAGAGAGAGAGAGAGAGAGAGAGAGAGAGAGAGAGAGAGAGAGAGAGAGAGTCTCCTGAACCATTCCAGTGCCAGCCAAAGTGTTGAGTTTATCGAGTTTTAATGACTTCCAGTAATACCACAATAGGGCTATACGACTACCGTAGCAATCTTGATAGAATGGATTGATGTTGAAAACAATACAGTGTGTACACACAGTGTACTAAACGCATGCGTGGTGAAAAATGCTTGGGACCGTACAAGTTCCAGTTCTGTCGACTGTAGTTATTACGCAACCGCATGTATACTAAATTCAAGATAGGCGAATCCGCCATGTGTACATGTGGATTGGCGCGGCAGACAGCAGATCACATACTCCCCAAAATACGACACATCTAGGCGAACCTTTTGGCCTTGGAAACAACAGTGGAAGATAAACTCTATAGACATGGCCTAAAAAAAACACAGTGAAGTTTATACAAGAGACAACATTGCAGATACAGACACATTTCAAGCCAACGGAAGAAGATGAAGTCTACTGTATTGAGATACCTAGTTTGGTCTAACATTCCTTTGACCTTCTGCTTCACGAGACACTGTTGCCAATCCACAATTGTGTGGCTTTCAGCACAGTGTTGTTTACTGTACTGTTTTTTTTTTAAATGTTGCATATCCCTTACAGGACGTTGCAGTCAACACCAGCATTTTTCAGCTGCTGTTGATGTACTAGGCAAGTTTTACGTTCAGTAGTTTACCATTGCCGGTCTCTCTGGCCGAGGGGTTACAACACTTTCTCTCCGTAATCCCGTTTATCACGCAGTCTCATAGCGGGCGAGAGCTGGGAGCGGTTCTACCCCCGCTGGTGACTTGCGGGATAACTGAGCGGCCGCTCAGTAAGCAATGGCAAACTACTGAGCGTAACCTTGCCAAGAAATCAACAATCAGCTGAAAGATGCCGCTGTTGACAGCGATGTCCTGTAAAGGATATGCGAATTTTAAAAAAAAGTTTACCATTGATTTCTGAACGACCGGCTCCCATACCAACACGTTATAACATAACACGACACGGTCTGCTGCACAAATCGGTCGCAGCTGAGTTTCGAACGCCTGGTAAGCGGCTCACGAACCGCGTTCGTAAGACTTTGGCCACAGAGGGCGATACTGTACTGTCATTTTACTGTCTTGACAGACGATATTGTCCGTTACAAAAATCATAACCTCCCCTTAGCTCAAAGCCTGGGCTGAATTGTAGAGAAGCTGCCGGATCAGCAATCTTCTTCTTCTTCTTTTCGTTCATCCGGAGTGTTTTTTCAGATGTGATTGCGGTGTGTCTGTTATGCGCCCTTGGGCCGAAACCCGTAGGCCAACACATCGACTTTAGCGTGCTTTTTTTGGCCAGGTAGCATTCCTGGGAGACTCACTTTTGTGGTGCCATCTACAACCATGCTGGCCAAGTTAGAACGGTCGAAGACAACGGTCATCCCTCAAAGGAAGGCAGGGACAGTCCATAGCATTTTCCGCCATCCAAGGTTGCTTCCATAGTTGCAGGGCCGACACATAATGCCCTGGATCTGGGCTCACCGAGGGAAATCGTCACGTCCTGCTCATGGCTGCTTTAAATCCTCACTTCAATATATTGGTCATTTCGTTTGCCCCGGGCCATTCCCGCACAAACCAGACAGGTTTGCAGACGGTATCCACTCAGCGAGTTTTCGGACATGTGCTTGTCGTTGCGCCCGTCAGAGCTGTTCCAGGCACGACAGACATTCGGAAAACTACTTAGTCAGAGCTGTTCCGAACAAGAGCGGTATTCGGAAACTAGGTAGTCAGAGCTGTTCCTATAGCACGAGAGACATTCGGACGAGACATTTCACTCGGACGTAATTGCGTAGTGTCAATTTTTAGTTTGCCACCCGTAGGACGACACTTCCGGCTTCCGGCGGGCATTTTTTAATGAGGTTAGCCTTCCTCGGGTTTCGAGACTCTTGTTTCGGCTTCCACACAGCAAGCTTTGGCTTCGGGCTGCCACGTAATGGATTCGCAAGACAGGCGTTCCATTTCGTGTCAACGAGACAATTTTCCACCTTAGACCACACTCACTCCATGAGTGTGGTTACAGACTATCGGACGTCTGCGAGACGTGCGACCGAGGTGTTTTTCCACCTTTTGTACTCGCTCACGAGGTAGGCTACATGTGCTGCCGGCTCAGCACCATAACTCCGTGCGTCTGTGGGCGAGTAACGATCAGGCCCTTTCATCCGGGGATACCTCATATCCCCCAGCTAAGAGCCATCGAACGAATCTGCGCCGAGCATGTAGCGTTCTCAGCACATCATCACAATTTTGATGTAGGTTTGTGTCGGCCAGGCTCTCACTTCCGAGAGTTTATGGCTTAGAGACGTTCAGCCATACACCTCGGATGGGAGCCTTACAGTTATGTCCGGACTGCGATTTAGGGATCGTGTGCCTGATTTTGACTGCTATCCTCAGTCTTACCTGCAGACCAGCAGGTTGTGTCTCTCTTAGTCTGGTCCCTATCCCACGAGCCGTCCGATATGTAGTTTTCACCCATCGGCAAGCACATGGGGTCGATGGGACACGCAAGCTCCCCCACCACGGCAAGGTGGAGACACATCGGGGGAGGGATCAGCAATCAATACTCTAACTGTCCACCTGTCGGAGCATCGAACCGAGACCAGTTGTCGACCAAGGCTTAGGGCCTGGTCTGCCCTACCGTGACATTTAGTCTTTAGGTTGTACTTCCTCGTGCTAGGATAAAGCTTGCGCCCTTCCAATTGCACCCCTGTGCCCGAAGCCGTTCGCACAATGTGGGGTGCCGGGTTTGGCGAGCGCCGTTAAACATTCGGCGCTAACAGGAAAGCATGTAGTGGCGTTTACTGTCATACGGTAGCTCAGTCATATCTGACTAAGAAATCACAAATACAGTATTTATTCACAAACTTAGTCAACAGGTACATATGTTCGGAAGCCGCGGTGTCGCAAAGCCTAGCACCCTTGTATACCGGCCCAGTGGTCATATGTTCAAATCCCCCTTAGGGCGAGGATGTATTAAAAGTTGACTTGCTTTCCAATGTGGACTCATCCTAAAATGGGTACCAGTGAATATCTCGGGAGGTAAAGAAAGCCAGTGGTGTATTGACATCACATATCAGGCGACGATTGGTGTATACAAATAGGGACAAACACAAAACCTTGGCAGGCGCGGTCGCGTGGTGGCTAGACGCTTCCTCCCGGCTTGATGGTCTTCGGTTTCATCTGCACCGGTGTGGATTCGAATCAAATTGACATCGGTTTCTAAGTCGTCCCGGTCTAAAATTGTTAAATATTTTAGTCCAGCTGGCCGGTGTAAGGGTTGAACCGACTTCTCGTCCTTGACTCTTGGACGTAAATTACAACTATCTCAGAAGTCGGAGTGGATTAGCCCGACCGGTAGTAGGGGAAGCTAATCCACACTCAAAATTCAGTCCAGTGCACTAGAAGTGCGTATGGACTAAACTTTAGTTCAAAACGAGCAAACCCCCCCCCCCCCCCCCCCCCCAAATGTAGCAAGTCCTTTACAGAACGTCGCCCTCATCACGACCCGCATGTAAGACCTGTTTTTTTACAAGTCCCCCGTCTGGTGCATGTTCAATCGCAGGATGTCTTTAATGTCCGTGTCTCCCTTCGTGTTCGCCTCTCCTGCCCCTTTCTGTTATGAAGGTTACTTTACTTTCCCCATTGCTGCTGTTTCCAAGCCACTGACGTTTAAGTTGTCCAAAGTATTTCACTTTCCGAGACATAGTGTTGTCTGTGAGCCGCATGTTTTCCTTGTTCAGATCTGGTAGAATTTCAGTATTTTGTGTTGTTTTTTATGTGGTTCACGATGTTCTAGGAACGTCTCTGTAACCATGTAAACTTAATAGCCTCAATTTCTTCTTGCGTGATTACGAAATGGCGCATGACTCAGATGTTTTTTAGGCCAGAGAACAAGACAAATCAAACCTTGCAAGGTCGTGGGACGTAGAGAATGTTCCAGATTGTTGTCTCTGCACTGTCTACTGCCAAAAAAGAACAACGTTCCCAGCACGTTAAATGTTCTCATTGGTTGTCTCATATTGTGGTAGTTCGGAATGGTGTCAAAAAATAACTGGCGATTACTGCTGGCAGAACTGTGACGAGAGATTGCCTGGTTTTTGTCAGACAGTTGAAGTCTTCTTGCCGTAAGAGACAACTTTACTAGACGCATGGGGTAGAGAGGGTAATCTGACCACAGGAGCAGGCTTACCGGACATTCTGGTGAGGGTGGGGAGAATCTAGCCCACAGGAACGGCCTGGCCCTGCAAGACACCCTGGTGGGGGAGACAATCTGACCTGCTTTACCAAACCTACAATACAAATAGGGGACACCATGGCCTACAGGAACACATATGTGGGGGATAATCTGGCTGAACAGCAGGCTCAGGGGGACATGCTGGCCCATATGAGCAATCATGCAAGCCAAATTGTGATGGATAATCTAGCACCCAGAACTGTACGTGTTAGATCAGTGGTTCTCAACCGGTGGGGAATTTCCCCCCCCCCCCCCCCAGGGGGAATTTCAGGGTTTCCAGGGGGGGGGGGGGAAATGAAGACCATTTCAAGATCGTGTTAATACAAGAACCGATTACTTGACATAGTTTTTCCCTTCATACTTTACAGTTATGTATGTCTCGTCCTTCTAAAATTCATTTTATAAAGTAAGTAGACCCACAAATCATGTTTTATGTGGATGTCTAGACTTGTTTTTAGTATATGCTATTACATTTGCCTTCCACTTTTACGTATACTGTGTAGGGGTGAGGGGATTTTTAGATAGGAAATATGAAAGGGGGGGGGGGGGAATGACGTTCTGAAAATACGGTGAAGGGGGGAACGGGCCAAATTTTTGATAGGAATGGGGGGGGGGGGGAATGGCGTTCTGAAAATATGGTGAAGGGGGGAATGGGCCAAAAAAGGTTGAGAACCATTGTGTTAGATTGTGGGCGCATATTTTGCCCACAGTAGTAATTTTACAAGACAAATACGAATTGTGGGCACCAATCTAGCACACAGGAGCAGCTCTGTAAGACAAATTGTGGGCGATAATCTGGCCCACAGGAACAGCCCTGTAGGACAAATTGTGGGCGATAATCTGGCCCACAGGAACAGCCCTGTAAGACCAAATGTAGGGCACTCCCGGGTTCCATAAATCCAGCCCTACAAGATAAATTGTAGGTCACAATCAGGCCCACAGAAACACGTCTATGACACAATTGTGCGGGGCTGATGAAGGCCTCAAGTGTACCCTCACTTCATGACCCATATCATAATGAACGCATTGCGAAAGATGATCACTGCAGAAGAATAAGAAGTTGGAGTATAGCAATAGAAAATAACTACACAGGACAGCAATATCCCCCAGCCCGCACCAGATCCCCTTTCCTCCTATGCAAATTGAAAATCAGCCAGTCAGTCACCAGGCGCTGCCCCCTGCACTCCCCACCCCGCCGTCTATTTCCTACACGGTTGCTCTGAGTATAACTGTCTCCACCTTACCTTGGGAATACACCATTGAAACTCAGAGTTCCGTGTCAGAAAAGCCTATACAATGTCCGCCATTGAGCCCAACAAAGCATCAGTGGAGCGGGATTAGCCCTAATGTCGGCTGTGATTATTTTGCCCATTGTAATTTATTATTGAACTATGCGCATGTATTGTGGCTAGAGGTTTTTCTTCCATTCCTTTTACTCCAGGAGAAGAAAAATTGTGAGTGGCTGTGAGTGTTATTGCTGGCGACTTCACACATGCTCGGCTTTTGCCTCTGATTTCAATTCGTATTCATACATCAGGGTAAGGAGCAAACATTGGTGGTTGTCGTTTGTATGGATAAATACCATGTTCGAATGCGCCCCCCCCCCCCATAAAAACCACAGAGAATCGGTAACCTTTACTTAGGTCACATGTGAGAAAATCAACGTTGCGGTCAAAGCCTTCGTCCGCACATAAACAACAAACACACACGGATAGAACTACATGTCGTTGTCTGCTGATCCGGCAGCTTCTGCAGCTTGTCTTGTTCCAGATGCATTGGTGTTATCTTTCCTCTGGAGTACACTAGACAGGCCGAGACAGTGATCATGTTGCATGGGCAACACATGATCACTAAATTCAGCCCAGGCTTTGTGTTATGGAGACGTATAACTCCATTTTACAAACTATCGTTTGTCAAGACGGCAAGGTGCCGGTCAGTCATTTGAATCAATATACCAGACATATGTTATTGCATATATTTAATACTCATACTCACGAGCGCCCACCGACCCATACATGAACACGTGCGTATTGTGTGTGTGTGTGTGCGCGCGCGCACGCGTAATTCATCATTTGTATACTTTTATTGCATACCCAGCTCTTTAAGTAAGGGTCTCTGTGGTGAATTAGTACCTCGCTGTACGAAGGTTGTGGGTTTGTTTCCGTCATTTGTTTCACGAATGCAGTTTTCTCGGAGGTTCCTGGGGGTCGTCGCTGATGCTATGGAGTTCGAGCTTTTCGCATTCCACTCTTCGGAAAGAGACATAGTTAAAAAGGGATGAAAAGGGTGCAATGAAGTAAAACATGTCTCCTTTATATATCCATGTTTTGAAAATAACTTTAACTCATCGGGTGTTCTAATTGAAAATATAACCAGAGCAGTGGCTCCTCGTGTTACCAGAGCCCACAGGGAAAGCAAAGAATATTAATACTTCAGCCTACCATGCGTGTCGCAAGAGGGGACTGAGGATGATTGGCATGGCATGATCACCCCATCCAGTTGCAAACGTTAGATGCAAAATCAACCGACCATAAAGTCTACTGAAAAGGAAATAAAAATATTTAAGCCAACCAACACGACAGGAAGCTGATCTTCTTACACGATGCGGAGGAAGCCGAAGAAGTGTGGATCGCCGACACATTTTCTTTCGTCTAAGAAAATCTTTAGAACTGACATATGGAATGCTAGAACTATGCATGGATCGGGTACGACAGCGCACACGGTAGAAGAAATGAAGGATTATAAGATTAGCATTAAGGGATTATCCGACACAAACTGGAACTAGCAAGGAAAAGCTTCTTAGCACAGGTGAAAAAGTGCTGTACTCAGACCATACATAGTAAAATGCACCCCATAGTAAAACAAAAAAAGTGGCTGCAATGCTATCTAAAGAGTCAGGGGTTTTAAAAAAAAAGTTTAAAAACCAAGAGTATCGACTTCATTGCACCGGGCTTTATTCCATGTGGCTCGTCTCTTTCCACAGGACGGCCTGGCGAAAAGGTCGCTAAAAACATAAACTCTGTAGCACCAGCGACAACCCCCAGGAGTCTCGGATACATGTGCACTTGAACCTAACGACGTGGCCTGGAGTCGAACCCACAACCTTCGAAGCGCGAGACAGACGGCGAAACCACTTCGCCACGGAGACTCGCTAAAGAATGAGAGGAAGCTGTGAGTTCTTAAATAATAACAGTAACACTTGGAAACACGGCGATTCAGCGCTACGCGTCAGCAATAGATATGAATGAATCCGTTGAGGAAGAGTTCTACAAAATGCTACTGGAATGATCAGCCTCGGAACTCAAACGAGGGGGACTGAGCACGCGTGGGAATACCCCGAGTGCATTTATGTCGAATTCTCTCTCCCCCTCCCCCTTTCCTCTTAATTACCTTTGTAATTTTAACTTGTATTGCATTCGTGTTATAAACTTTGTTCCATGGTATTTGTGTGTGAAATATGAAAGATTTGAGTAGGCCTTAAGGCACATTAGCCATGTGTTGCAAGACGCATTGTTTTAAAAACGAATGGACGATCGTGGGTGTGTATATATATATGCGCGTGTGTAATTGTGCGCGTATGTGTGTAAATGTGCGCGCGTCGCTTAAAATTAAGAAATAAAACCGCTTGAACAAGCAGAGCGGAAAGATCCGACCGTGAGGAGCACCAGACATGAGGTTTGACACTTACAGCTCATAGGGTACATCAACCCGTACTCGGGTGTGACTGGAGATGGCCATTACGTGTGTCGGTCGGCCTGGTGTACACATTTTTAAGGGCGATGAGGGGGACATAGCTTTGACATTACTTTAGTACTTTAACATAATTTGAAAGTTGGTGGAGGAGGGTCCAAGTGTGGCGTGGTCCAGTGGAAGTAATACATTTACGTCGCTTATATTGTGACCACCGGTCTCTGTGGCTAAGGGCTTGCGAACGCGGTTTGTGAGCCTGTATACCCGGGTTCGAAACACAGCGGTGCTGGTTTTTTCGAAAAAGGTATAGGAGCCGGTCGTTCAGAAAGCAATGGCAAACTACTGAACGTAATATTTGCCCAGGAATCACGAACAGCGAAAATGCTGGGGTTGACTGCTACGTTCTGTGAAGAACATGCAACTTAATAATATATTTTGACCTGGTTCGGCAGAAAATAAAATTAAGACGCTAATAAAACGAGGCGCTGTTCGTAAGCATGGTTAAATTATTCAGTGGTTTAAAAAATGCAGACGTCTGATTGCTTTTCACGCCGTTTTCAGCTATTTCCCGTACGGATTGATAGGAACTGGGTGGTCTTCCAGTGGCGGTGTCGTGAATTAGAACACATTAGTTTGCAACAAATCACTAGAGAAAAGACATCACATTTTTAGAATATCGTGTATCCAGGAGAAGAAAAATGTTAAAATGTTACATGCCCTGAGAGGCCAGCAAGGCTAAATAGATAAGAGCACTTAAACAACAGGTATGCTGATGTCGAGGTAGCGGGTTCAGTCCCAACACCGGTTAGTTGGATTAAATTGTTAACCGTTCGTCCTTGACTTGGGGTTCGTAAATTACAAGTACCTCTGAAGTCGGAATGAGACCCTCCGGTGACTACATTATGACTTCAGAAGCAGGATAAGAATATCTGTGGCGACCATCTCACAACACCCTGAATAATAAATAGTAATTGCTTGTATTCGATTATACCCTTACCCCTACCCCATTCAACCTCAGAAGAGAAGTTGCATGAAGGCCCATCCCTGGCTCAGATTAATAATCCTTTGCCCGAGTCAGCTTCAAATAGGATATTACTGTGAACGTGATTGTTGTCCAAAGAGGGTAATAATGAATGCTGGCGAAAGTCACATATCGCCTGGACGAAATTGCTATACAATTAAGACAATTGGTTAATGGCCGAGGTCCTTGCAAAACTGCTGATTCTTCTTCTTCTTCTTCTTCTTCTTCTTCTTCTTCTTCTTCTTCTTCTTCTTCTTCTTCTTCTTCTTCTTCTTCTTCTTCTTCTTCTTCTTCTTCTTCTTCTTCTCCGTCATCTTCTTCTTCTTCTCCGTCATCTTCTTCTTCTTCTCCGTCATCGTTTCTCACACTTTCTTCTTCCATCTCTCTTTCCACAAAACTTTCCGGTTGTCACAACATGTTCCAGTTTTTGTCTTCTCATAACGTGGCCAAAAAATAATGACTGCTTCTTTCTGATGTCTGTGATAAGTTATCTTTGCGACTCAGCTTCCTCCAAAATGTCCAGATGGTTCATCTGCTCGACTGAGCCTACCTCAAAATGTCCAGATGGTTCATCTGCTCGACTGAGCCTACCTCAAAATGTCCAGATGGTTCATCTGCTCGACTGAGCCTACCTCAAAATGTCCAGATGGTTCATCTGCTCGACTGAGCCTACCTCAAAATGTCCAGATGGTTCATCTGCTCGACTGAGCCTACCTCAAAATGTCCAGATGGTTCATCTGCTCGACTGAGCCTACCTCAAAATGTCTATTTTGGCCTTCCAATTAATTTTGAGCATTCGTCTATACAGCAAGGCTTCTCAAACAAGGTTTCTAGGGATTTTTGCCCGTCTACTAATTGTCCAGGATTCGAAGCTGTATGTTAAAATTGGCTCAATGTTCCATCCACTTAAACAATATGGAAAGTCAAGAACGCGTCAGGGAATCAACCATCCACGGTTGAGCTTTATGAAACTAAAGATTATCTGGGAGGACGCATTCGATTATTTCTAGTCTTGAAGTAAGGAGGATGCCTTTTACAGACCGCGTGAAGTGGCTTGCTGTAGACCGTTATATTTGTCACAAGCGGTCGGTACTCAAAGGTAATCCAGATGTGCTGACGTCATATGAAGGTACGATGTGGAAGTTGTGTCAGGCCCGTGTTTGTTTTAGAGACATTGGTGGGAGAGAGGCTCGGGTAAGATGGGGAAACCCAGCACGTGAGTACTTGAACTTTTTACTTTCTGACACTTAAGACAGACACACACAACAGCGCGCGCATGCACACACACGCACTGTGTAGAACAGCGGAACAGCTTCCGGATGCCGGAGGGTGTGTGGTGCTGCGGGGGTAAGGGCTGCCTGGCCTGACGCTGCCTACCAGCGGGTCTGCTTGTAATAGGCTCCGAGTGCTCTTCAGAACTTCTTACCTTTGCCTACCTGAACTGGTGGGGGATTAATGTTGTGATTTAAGGAGACCAGGCACTCGTATTTCAGACCTAGCTGAGCGTGACCCGGGAGTCTTGCGTCAGCTTTCACTGGCCCGGAGCAGCATCCTGTCTGGTAATTGGAGTCACATGGGAAAGTGTGAGGAGGAAGAGGGGGGACGACGGATACAGAGAGGGGGGAGGCAGGGAGGTAAAAAAAAAGTATAGGCTTTCATAAATGTCAAGCTGATGGAGTGTGTCGTTGTATGGAGTTAGCTGGGTTAGCAAATTGTTGGAGTATTTCGTTTTCTGTAAAGTGTAGTTAGCAACGGGGGAATACTTAGGGGTTGTGTTTTTAAAAATGAAATTGGGGTTTGCCTGTTAGCTTTTTAGGATACGAGCTTAGCTAGAGCTTGTTGTGTTCTCCTGATGTTTATATATATATATATATATATATATATATATATATATATATATATATATATATATATATATATATATATATATATATACAATATAAAATGTAACTAACTGGCGCCTTGCCGTCTTCACATACTATGGTTTGTTACATTGTGCTTTAAAAAAGGCATAATAACAACCCATGGGTGGGGCTAAGCATGGAGTTAATCCTCGGTATAGGACAAAGTTTGGGCAGAATTGTAGAGACCATGTGTTGCCCATGCAGTGTGATCCTTCTCTCGGCCTGCCTAGTTTACTCCAGTGGAAAGGTAACACGAATACACGTGGAACAAGACGAGCTGCAGAAGCTGCCTGATCAATAAAGCAATTCTCTAACTGTCCGCTTGTCGGAGCTTCTTTGTTAGCCTTGAATGATGTGTGAATGAAATAATGTATAAAAGAGAGTGATGGGCAGAATGTTAGACGGGCCTGCGTGCCCAATTCTTAACCCTTTGAAAATAAAGTTTGTTCGTTCGTTCGTTGTTCGTTCCGCCCGAGACCAGTTGCCGACTAAGGTTTAGGGCCTGGTCTGCTCTACCATGGCAATTAGTCTTTAGGTTGCATTTTCTCACACTTGGATAAGGCTTGTACCCTCCCAATTTCGCTTCTCCGCTCGAAGCCGCTGGCACAATGTGGGATGTTGAGTTTTGTGAGCGTCGCCCAACAATCTGCTCTAAAAGAAAGCAGGCAGTACCGTCTTATACAGTAGCTCAGTCATATCTAAGACATGACACTCATGAACTGAACGACTAGGCCGGAACCGAACCCGCAATCACCGGAGAGCGAGACTACTTCTGCACTGATACTTTCAAAGGGCTGAAGAAGAAGAAGAAGACAATGAATACGCATGGTGAATGTTACTGGTGTGTTAATTTGTCAGGAGAAATGATGCCGCATGAAATGGTGTCAGGGTTAATGTGTCGAGAGACCGTCGTGGTATTCGCGTTACAGTTTCATCCGTCCTTGACTTGCAGGCTTTGATAACCTTGCCAAGGATGGCCCGAGCAATATCTCCCCCTTAGCATGGCTACCTCAATCCGGGTGCGCCCCGTTAGCATCACTGGGGCGTCTGCCTTTCCTCTTGCCTGAATGTTAGCATCACTGGGGCGTCTGTCTCCCCATGCCGGAATGTTAGCATCACTGGGGCGTCTGCCTCCCCATGCCTGAATGTTAGCATCACTGGGACGTCTGCCTCCCCATGCCTGCATGTTAGCATCACTGGGGCGACTCCCTACCCATGCCTGAATGTTAGTTAGCATCACTGGGGCGTCTGCCTCCACGTGTCTGAATGTTAGCATCACTGGGGCGTCTGCCTCCACGTGTCTGAATGTACACTTCACTGTAGCCAGCATATAGGAAGAGCCATAGCTAAGAGGTTAGCATCACTGGGGCGTCTCCCTCCCTATGCCTGAATGTTAGAATCACTGGGGCGTCTCCCTCCCTATGCCTGAATGTTAGAATCACTGGGGCGTCTCCCTCCCTATGCCTGAATGTTAGAATCACTGGGGCGTCTCCCTCCCTATGCCTGAATGTTAGAATCACTGGGGCGTCTCCCTCCCTATGCCTGAATGTTAGAATCACTGGGGCGTCTCCCTCCCTATGCCTGCATGTTAGAATCACTGGGGCGTCTCCCTCCCTATGCCTGAATGTTAGAATCACTAGGGCGTCTCCCTCCCTATGTCTGAATGTACGCTCCCCTGTAACCAGCACACAGGAAGATCCGTGGCTAAGAGGTTGCGGGTCTGCCTCGGGTTCAGAGGGCGCCAGGTTCGATCCCCGCTTAGGGCTGGGAATTTGTCCAAGAACTTTTGGCATCTAATATTACAGACTCCCACGATCTCTTGAGTACGGAGATTAGTTTAGTCGACGAATCAACATCTCGGCACACGGGTGTAACCCATAAGTGCTCCGTTCTATTCCTAACTCAAGCCTGAGTTCGGAGAATCTCAGCTCAGTGCACTAACTCCGTAGCACCGGCGAGAATCCTGAAATACTTTGGGTAGATTTTTACATTCGAAATTTTGCCCGGACAGCGCTGTTAGGTACTCTTTTTCGATTTCCAACTGCCAGGGGACTTTTTACGTGCGCAACAATATACACGGGCGTCCGATCTCATTACCCAGAGACCAGGTGCAATTTTGTTACTAGAAGTCCACGTGAAAAAAAATCCCGGCCCTCACCGCGGCTTGAACCCGGGACCTCCAGCACTGGAGGCGGACACCATACCTCGAGAACCACTTAGTCACCCTTAACCCGAGTAGGGAGATCGGATACCTCGCCGTCTCGGATATGGGCGAAAAACTGCAGGTCCCGGTGCTGGGTGTGTACGTTATACATCCCACGACAGTTTGAGATCGCAAAAAGTAGACTGTAAACTTACCAAGGTCACCACGTGCGTACGTATCCAAGTATCACTGTATTTCCTGGCATCAATTGTAAACGTATTCAAATATCCGCCTGCATCCAGAGAATCGAGCATGCAGCCATACTCAACGGTGGTTCTTTACACATCCCCAACTCGGACGGTCTGTGCCTACCCGGAACGAACGTGTATCTCCCACACTAGGACACAGCCCCGACTGTCTACCATTGTAGGGCCGAGCCTAACCTATCTCCCATTATATGACCGCGCGCATGTCTCCCATATTAGGACCAAGCCCCGCCTGTTTTCCATTGTAGGACCAAGCCTAACCTCTCTCCCATTATAGGACCAAGCGCGCATGTTTCTAACTGTAGGCCCATTTACCGCATGGCTCTCACTGTAGGCCCAATTACCGCATGGCTCTCACTATAGGCCCAATTACTGCATGGCTCTCACTATAGGCCCAATTACCGCATGGCTCTCACTATAGGCCCAATTACCGCATGGCTCTCACTCATTGGCACCTTTCCGTCTTGACAGACGATAGTTTGGTACATTGTGCGTCAAAAAGGCTTAATAACTACGATCCATGGCGGTGGCGAGTGTTGCTGGTAAGGCCAATTAAGCATGGCTCTCACTATAGGCTCAATTACCGCATGGCTCTCACTATAGGCCCAATCGCTGCGGGTCTCCTATACTAGACCAGGCCCTGCATGTCTCCCATAATATGCCAAGTGCCGTATACCTCCCATAATAGACCAATCATCGTATGTCTTTCATAATAGACCAAACGCCGCGTGTCTCCCATAATAAACCAAACGCCGCGTGTCTCCCATAATAAACCAAACGCCGCATGTCTCCCATAATAAACCAAACGCCGCATGTCTCCCATAATATACCAAGCGCCGCATGTCTCCCCTAATAGACCAAGCGCCGCGTGTCTCCCCTAATAGACCAACCGCCGCATGTCTCCCATAATAACCCAAACGCCGTATGTCTCCCATGATAGACCAAGCGCCGCGTGTCTTTCATAATAGACAACATAATAGACATAGCGCCGCGTGTTTCCCATAACAGACATAGCGCCGCGTGTCTCCCATAATAGACCTAGCGCCACGTGTCTCCCATAATAGACCTAGCGCCACGTGTCTCCCATAATAGACCTAGCGCTGCGTGTCTCCCATAATAGACGACATAATAGACCTAGCGCCGCGTGTCTTTCATAATAGACAACATAACAGACATAGCGCCGCGTGTCTCCCATAATAGACCTAGCGCTGCGTGTCTCCCATAATAGACCTAGCGCCACGTGTCTCCCATAATAGACCTAGCGCTGCGTGTCTCCCATAATAGACCTAGCGCCGCGTGTCTCCCATAATAGACCTAGCGCCGCAAGTCTTTCATAATAGACGACATAATAGACCTAGCGCCGCGTGTCTCCCATAATAGACCTAGCGCCGCGTGTCTCCCATAATAGAGCTAGCGCCGCATGTCTTTCATAATAGAGGACATAATAGACCAAGCACCACGTGTCTCCCGTAACAAAAGATCTAACGTAGTTGTACCAGTGTTGCTTGTTTGTGTGTGTGTGAGAGAGAGAGAGAGAGAGAGAGAGAGAGAGAGAGAGAGAGAGAGAGAGAGAGAGAGAGAGAGAGAGAGAGAGAGAGAGAGAGAGAGAGAGAGAGAGAGAGAACGCAGGGTTTCAAACCGCAACGTCCATCATGCCGCTTGTGAATGTATTTGTTGATTTAATCATTGTACATGCCTCTATCGCAGTGAAACCATACACTTCCTTCTAACGAGCAACACAGCTCGTTGGGCTGGCTTCTGTTTGTGTTATTTGTGAAATTTCTTACACATATCAACAAACTAATCCGAGCTGGTGACAACAAATGTCATTTCCCCCCAAGAGTTGTCGAAATTAAGAACGCGTAGCTTCGGAACCGGGCGAAAATAAATGGTGCGTGGTTGCCGCGTCAAATCTGACTGTCGTACAATTGTCCGCTCAGTTAGGGGGTGTTCTCGGTAGATGGTCGCCGTCGATCCTACGTTATCCCACCCATGTTTACGCTGATTTCCTGTATCCGGTTGTTTTCTCGGACTTGTCGGCTCCGACCGATTCCGGTATGTGTTTTCTCTGTCTGTCTGTCTGTCTGTCTTTTTTTCCTTTACTTCCCTTTCTTTCTTTCACGTGACGTGAGCTCGCGCGCGCACTCACACGCACACACACCCCTCCCCGGATTTTCCGTCCCTTTATGCTTCTTTGTTTGTTTGTTTCTTTCTTTCTTTCGCGCGACATAAATATTTTGTATGGCACTCAAAGTATCTTCCATCGGGTTGTGCTTCTGTCTGTCTGTCTTCAGCGTGACGTGAAAACAGGTATGGCACACTTAGAGCCCTGGTACATGGCGCTGCACAGGCGAATCAGCCTCGTCTACCCCGAAACGTCACCTCGCAAGTTTCTTTACACTAGATCGGCGGTTCTCAACCGGTGGGGAATTACCCCCCCCCCTCCCCCCGGGGAATTTTACGGTTTCCAAGGGGGGGGGGGGGGAATTAAGATTATTTCAAGATCGCGTTAATACAAGAACCTATTACTTGATATTGTTTTTCCCTTCATACTGTACGGTTCTATACGTCTCACCCTTCTTAAATTCAATTTATAAAGTAAGTAGACCCACAAATCATGTTTTATGTGTACATCTAGACTTGTTTTAGTATGTGCTATTAAATTTAGCTTCTATTATTATGTATACTGTGTAGGGGCTGGGTGGGATTTTTAGATAGGAAATACGGAAGGGGGGAATGACGTTCTGAAAATATGATGAAGGGGGCACGGGCCAAAAAAAGTTGAGAACCACTGCACTAGATGATATCCACAACCATTGTGTTGTTATGATGCTATGGTATTGTTTACTTCTCTGACAGCCCCC